>VDFB02037182.1:0-20817 GCA_007258455.2 Sequoia sempervirens
CCAAGGTTCTTTCAGTGCGAATAGGCTCAGTTGGCTCGATGTGATTTGCTGGTATTTCAAGGGGACTTATGGAATTGTTCAACAGCAGAGGAAGGGGTTTTCACAACTCAACAAATTTATCAATGAAGCACGGATTTCCTATTCTAACCAGAAAGTACTGAATTTAAATGGGTTGCAGGGTTTAGAGATTCTAAATCTATTCTAAGGCGTGGGACATGGCGATCAATCTTCACAAGCTTCAACCAAGCTCTGCTTTGCCTCGCTTCGGACAGCTTCCACGGAGTCGGTGCAATCTTCAAGGGAGATAACTAAAGATGTTCAAACCACCACTTGACATAAAGATACCATCACAACGACGCATACCATTATTCAAACTGTGATTGAAGTTAAGTACATGATATTCCAGTTAACCACACAAGGTGCATTCACCATCAGCGAATACACTAGTGGTATGGATAGACGAAGTTGCTTAGATCAAACACCACATTCCACAATTAACATCTACTTGCATGGAATAAAAATTATACTACTTAGAACTATTTTACTCTACCACTTGAATCGGAAGGACGAAGAAACCTTGCTAGCTACTCACAACAAAGACGAAATTCACCATCAATGAAAAACTCTTTTATTGAGAGAGTGTTCACAACAATTTCTTACAAAGTTTTCAAAGGGAAAACTTTCCCTCTTCTTCAAACTACACTATCAATCTATACTAAGTTACTCTAAGCTATCACCTAGTTGTCTCTCTACTTCGACTTCTACTCTAATCTTCTCTACTTCTAATAATATACAAATGAAGGGGACTCCCCCTTTTATAGTTGGCCAAGTCCAACAGACGGCTCAGATTACAATCGGCTGGATGGCCCAGATCGTGCCACCTCAGCCCTAAACAAGATTTTCCCTAAAAACTGCCACAAAGGAGAGTGGGGTAATAAATGAGCTATAATGTCCATTATCCTTCTAGAAGATTCCATTTGTAGATGCGTTCACACTGTCCTTGATCTCCCTTCTTGACGTTGCTCTTTGACTTCTTCCACTTGAGGGTCTTCATCTTTGTCACTTAAGTTATACTAAGTCTCAACACTTAGCCATTTTCTTGCAACTTTCTCCCTTCGAGATTGAAACTCGTAACTTTATCTTCCTCCGAAGGTTGTAATATCATCGTGCTCTGGCTTCAACACTCCTCCTGCTAAACAAGCGAGGAAAAGAGTATTAGAACACTTCATAATATAATCTTAACTTACCTGATTCTCACGCTCTAATTTTCAAGCGTTCATCGCCTTCCTTAGTCAACTTCATCCTTCAAGATTTTCCAACATCTTGACTTCAACTGTATTCCCCTTTACTTTTCCAGCTGAGGTGTTCGCAATTTTGATCTCATTCATCTCTGGCTCAAGAAGACCATCCCCACGAAGAATTTGAGCAAATTCACCTAGGCAGTTCCTTTCAAATTCATCGTTTGGAGAATTTCACCTTGAAAACACATTTTCTTCATTTTGCCTTAGAAAATTTTCAAATTTCCCTTAGGAAAATCCATCAACCTAGTGCCCACCAAAAAATCTTCATCCTAAAAGCTACAACGAAGCATGGAAGACTTTAAAATCAACTCCTTATCGATAATCTTCAATACCCAGAAGAAAATTTTCTCTGGAACGCGTCGAACTCATGGGTGCACAACGAACGGGTTCATTCAATTTTCTTGAATTTTGAACCTCAGAAAATTATTTCCTTGTGAAATTTAAATCCGTTTTTCACATCTGTGAAGATTTCTTGTTGTTCTGAAATGAAAATATTTTTTTAAATCCATCCTGCAATGCCAACATCTTCATCTTCGACGAATTTTACTTATCATAGGAAATTCTTATCACCTCAGAGTCTAGGCGTTTTTCCTAGAGGAAGAAAATATTTTGTGCCTTAGAAAATTTTTACTCAACTTCGATCACCTTGCCTGTGGTGAGGAAAATTTTATTTTGCTTCACTTGGGAAATTTTCCTTGAAGGCACATATCACGCCTAACATGTCTTGTTTCTCGCTCACCACTTAGCAATATCAATTTTCAAATCTAGGCGCACTTCTCACTTGAAGAGGATATCACCTCACTTATCCTAGGCGCATATCACTTGCCATGGAGAATATTTTTCCAACGCCTAGCATTAATCATTTCACCCTCAACACTTTATCTTATTTACCACACCTCACCTCATATTCATTTAACATGGTGCATATTGCAAGTCAAGAGGGATATGCTTAGCGAGTTTCATCCTTTCATTTTACCTTCACACTTCATACACTTGGGCGCATTTTTGATGTCATGAAGGACATGACTTTTCAAAGCCTTTAGTATATTTCTACCCATCAACTTTACCCCTTTAGCACATCATAGATTCCTTTTGCATGGGCGCATTCAAAGGAGAGAGAAGAATGACTCTTCAACTTCTTTACTTTTGTCTTGACATGCCCCTACTTGGGCGCATTTGATGCCTCCAGGAGGATTGTTGACTTGTTGACTTCTTAGCTGCATGGGCACATTTTACACGTAGAGGAGGATGAAGCTTAAAACATGGGCGCATTTTGGAGCTTATGAGGGATGAAGCACATGCAATGCCACCTCTTGGAATATTCCCTCGTTTTGTCTTGACATGGCATGTTTTGGGAGCATTTTGCACCTCATGAAGGATGAAAATCCTTTGACTCCTTTGACCTTTCTTCATTTGGGCGCATTTTAGCAAGGGTGAAGGATGGGCGCATTTAGGCATATGTGCAGGATGAGTTTTAACTTAGCCATTTTTTTTAAAACTTTCATGCTTCAAGGTGGGCGCATTCTGAAGGTGGTGAAGGATGAACCCCAGACTTAGTCATTTTTCCTGACTTCTGCCAACTTCACAACGTCTTGCTATTTATAGTAAGTCTCTTGATTCCTGCATCTCTGAAGCTCAGATTGATTTGAAATTTTGAACACTGCATCGTCATGACCTTGTTGTCTTGTCGACCCTGCCATTTTTAGCCACCCTACTATTTTTAGCCCATTTCTGAAGGTGATTTACTATAAATAGTAACTGCTTGTTTCTGACAGCTCCACTGCTCCAATTAACTTGAAATTTGAATGAGGCGCTCCTCACCACGTGACCTGACTACTGACATCAGCGCATGCACCTGACTTGCTATTTTTAGCCTGTTTCCAAATTGACTTACTATAAATAGTAAGTGCTCCGTTTGACTCAATTTTACCAGCAGATAGCCTGAAGGATGCTGATCGCGGTGGTTCACACCAGTTTTCGAAAATTCTGACCTTTTACCCTTCTTTTCAGGCTCCAAAGTTGGAAACCCTAATTTGCTCTGCATGCATATCAAATGATCTCTGTTTCTCTTCATTTTTGTGGCATTGCGATCAGCTCATGATTATGAACTGCTGGGAAGCGGCTGCCGGGACACACCTGCTAAAAATAGTAAGTTCCTTACTGAGTGACTATCTCTGTTTGCATGTCACACCATCGCGAAGCTCTCGAAAAACCCATCAAGAATCATCCGACATGCAAAAGAAACCCTAACATGCAAACCCTAAAAATAGCCTCGGAAGGCTGAACTCTAAAAGTTATCTTCTCGTTTTGCATGTTACACTGTTGCGAAGGTCTCGAAAAACCCAGAAGGAATATCCAGACATGTAGAGAAAAACCCTGCATTTAAGCCCTGAAATTGGCCCCGGAAGCTGAACTGCTAAAAATAGAAAGTTGTCCGTTTTAGTTCAAATTTAACCTGTGAGTAGCCTGATGTGCTTTGAATGCTGTGTGACTGTCGGAATTTAAAAAATGATGACAAATTGCCTGTAATTTCACACTTACTAAAAATAGTAAGTACCTCTGAATCTGATGAAAATTTGCTGAGAGTCTGTTGGAAGCATGCTAACATCAATGTTAAGGTCAATTTTCAATTTATTCACTTTGTTCAACCTCGGATTGACCAGAAGGATGAAACCCTAATTTTTAGACTTGGTCAATTTAACGCTTAAGCTCACAGACAGGCATAATCTTAGAAAGACAGACAGCAGAAAAGAGAGACAACAACAAAACGACCGAAAAGCAAAGCCAAAATTAGGGGGTCCCCATTTGCAATGGGGCGATGTGTGAAAAACGTCACAACAGGATTCTCATGAAGTCAATGTGATTGGGATAGTGAATGATGTTGAAGTGCAAACTACTGCATACCCAAGTATTTTTTGTAATAGATATTATCATAGTTGATTGTCTAGCTAAGTGGGGTATGTTATTGTCTAGGAAGTGGGTAGCCTCAATTAGTGGTATTATTCGAAAGGATTTATTTTATGCTATTATACCATACCACCACACGATAAAGAAGTCCAATTACATAGAGAGAAATAGATGCTTAACATTGTAAGAACCCAAATGAGGCAAATAATAAGGTTTACTATTGTGATTATGAAGGTAAAAAAAATGATCTTGATTCATTACCCCCACCTCAATATCCAAGAAATAATGGTATTTGGAACATGTATTTTGATGGTGCATGTTCAAGGCAGGGTAATGGTGTAGGAATTAAATTAATGTCCCTAGAGGGAAAAAGTCTAAGTTCACTTTCAGATTGAACTTCAAATACACCAATAATGTGGCAGAGTCTGAAGATATGCTTCTTCATTTAAATATGGCTTCAAAATATGGGACCACATGCACAAATGTGCATGATGATTCAAAACTTGTGGTGTCTCAAGTTAGGGGTACACATGTTGCAAAAGAAAATGATTAAGGATGTATAGGAATGTTGTGTGGGACATTTTTGAATTATTTGATGCGTTCAACATCAATTGGGTTGAGAGGGATGATAATATAGTGGTTTATTCCCTTTATATGCTAGCTTCAAGAGTTTATGCTACATTTACCTCCCCTCAATGCATGTATGATGTTGAAGTTCTTATTAGGTCTAGTATTCCAGACAACATTTACAATTGGAAAGTATTCAATGAAGATCAACCAATATATATAAGTTCTTGAATTGGAATCCCATGGTGGAGAGAGATGAAGAAGGTAAGGAGACTATCTTTTGAAATGAAATCATTGAGCTTAAAACAAATACCAAGAGGTCTTGTGGATTTAGAAAGAATGCTTGATGATTTGGATTGCTATAAAACAAGAAGTAAGCTTGTAAGTGAAGAAGATATAGAGGGTGTGAATTTAGGAATTGAATCAGCTCCTAAAATGATCTACATTGGCAAGAGATCAAAAACATTAGAGAAGAAAATGTCGAAATAATTATTAAGAAATAATTTTCTTGGTCCTGTGATGAACTAAAGGCTTCTATGAAAGACTTGTTCCAGCATACCATTTCATTGGAGCCTAGTACAAAACCATTTAGACATAAACAATACCCTATCAACCCTACTCTTTCCCCCCAAACATAGGAAGAACTAATGAAGCTAAAAGAGGCAGGTATTCAAGCACTTTACATAAAAAAATTCAAGCACTATTCAAGCACTTTGAAGCAACCATTGACATTATTTCAGACTTGCATCATCAAGGGTTAGCTCTTTGTATGCAGATTTGATAGGTTATTAGGTGTTGAAGATTGATTTTCAATTCAACTAGGTGCTTCAAGTCAACTTGAGTCAAATTCAAGCTTGGATAGAGTTATTTGTCCATTTTTTGCAGATCTGATTTTGGCAACCCGACAAGCAGACATTTCCAGATCTGGTGTTGTAGAGTTGTCTCCTGATTTTTCAAAAATCTAGGAGAGGACTGATTCGCCACGTGTCATGAATGAGTCCCACCTTAGGACTGGAAACTTGAGTTTTGTCAGATTCTGGATCCCGGCAAACAAAAACTAGCTCCCTACAGGTTTTCACCAGAAGGTGGACTGATTCGCCACCCTGGGTGAATGAGTCCTACTGTGAAAAATCAATAATCACAATCAACATTCAAGATATTCCAAAATCATCTACATTGCCCAGGTGCACTCTGATTTGACCCATCTCTGTCTGTTCTGCACATTTCATTCATTTTCTTCATTGTTTGCATATCACAATGTGTTTTCAAACAAGGCCTAGATCTTAGTTTTGCATTCATTTTCATTCATCTAGATTAGTCAATTGCATCTAGTTAAGTTCATTTACATTAAACAACATTGCATACATTCTGATTTGAGTGATACATTAGCATTTTTTGTTCTATGCCTCTCCTTTTAGGTGAAAAACCCTAGAAGTGTAAGAGTAGCATTAGGGTCCCAAAAATCTATGTTTCATTTTGGTGAACCTAAATTTTGAACACTTTAGATTTCTGATTGCATTCGCATATTGCATCTTAGTTTTCGTTTGCATTAGCATTCAATTAAGACATTGATTTGTTATTGCATTCTAGGACTTCTCATTTTGCATTAGTGAAACCTTCATTTAGCTTTCATTTTTGTATTACATCTCATTGAAAAAAAAAATCTGCATTTTTCATCTGAAAATTGCATAATGTAGAGCATTTAAATCATCTTAAAATTTATGAAAAACACTACAAAACTTCATACTGGGACTCATTCACCACCCAGGGCAAATCAATCCCTCTGCACTTTTGCAACAACATTTCTGTAATCTTTTTGGCATTTTTTTGCATTATAGCTTCCTGTTCTTGCATTATGTTTTCATTTACAGATGCTCTATTTTTCCTCATTTATTGCATCTTAGTTTATTTGCATCATGGCATTTTCTGTCAATAAGTTTTGGAATTCCTTGAAATCATTGGTAGACATGTCCAACTGTGCCTTTGGCTGTGACCCTAATGACCTTGAACAACCTCATGCTCCTTTAACTCCTCATGATTGTCCTCGCGATGTAGACATCATTGGAGAAGATGATGTTAGCATGAAAAAGTTCTACAATCACTGCCTTGATAACTTAGAAGCTAATGCAGCCTTTTATCCCTCCATGAAGTCACAAGATCTTCCTCCTATTGTACCTCCTGATCATTTTGCATATTTACATCCTAAAATCAATGATGGACCTACGGTTCCTCCCTCAAGAGGATCTAGTTCCTTTAACCCAATACACCCAAACCAATTTTATGATCACAAAGTCACCAACACTCCCATAAACCTTGAAGCAACATATGGTAATAGTTTCACTATCTTAAGTAAACAAGGTTGTGACACGAAACATGAACATGACATCCATCAACTTTTTGAACAACAACCAACCGAAGCCAACACAACAGGACTTGGATATCATGATTCTTCTCATCCTGAGAGACATCCCCTTCAACCTAGGAGACTTCGGGATGCCAATACAGTGATCTTGAATCCTCCTCCTAATTTGAACATTCTCCTTCCACGTAAACAACCATTCTCTCCTTCTAATGATACAACTGTTAGGATCCCCATGGGTCCTTCTCCCCCTTCTATTCATGAAAAAGGAGAACCTAGTAAACAAAAATGACCTTACAAATTGAAGAAAATCAAGTTTCCTACACATCCTCCACCTGAATGTGAAATGAGACTTCAATTACTTTTAAACCGAGGTCTTATACTCTTACCACCTTCAAATCGGTTGGTCATTCATCCTAAAGATTCTAACATACCATATTGCAAATATCATCATGTTTTGGGACATCGAACAGAAGAATGTCAGACATTGAACGAGATACTGGACAAGTATCACTTCATTGATACTGACTGCTGTCCTATCATCCCTTAAAACACCATCCCATCAGCATGCCATAGTTGTAGAATTCCCTATTCTCACTATTGCATGACCCTTTCACATCACCCACCTCGGCTCATGCTTGTCCTTACCCTTTGTGGGGGGAGACAAGACATTGTTAGCCTTGTCCTTGTAATGCAATTACCTTTGTCTCTTAACTATGTTATTCCTTTTCCGCTTATCTCTTTAAGATTGAGAAACCAATAACTTAGTTAATGGTTGACTTATATTTGCATTACTTGTTCCTTTTTCATGTATGTATCGTGTTCCCCCATATCGTGCGTTTGATGTTCTCTCTCTGTGTACACTTCTTCTATTCTTACCTCTATTCTTCTATTCGTTGTGCATTGTCTTTTTCTCTTTTTGTTTTATGTTCTCCTTTTGGGGATGATGCAAAGCGTAGAGACACCCTATGTCTCTTCCATGTTGACCCACAAGGTCTTTGTCTTTTTTTTTCTTTTTTTTGTGTTCTCCTTTTGGGGATGACGCAAAGCGTAGAGACACCCTATGTCTCTTCCATGTTGACCTACAAGGTCTTTTTCTTTTTCTCTTTTTGTTTTGTGTTCTCCTCTTGGGGATGATGCAAAGTATAGAGACACCCTATGTCTCTTCCATGTTGACCCACAAAGTCTTTGTCTTTTTCTCTTTTTGTTTTGTGCTCTCCTTTTGGGGATGACGCAAGGCATTGAGACCAAAATGTCTCCATGTTGACCCAAAAGATTTTTCATTTTCTTTCGCCTTTTCGTTTTCTTTCTTTCTCGCTTGTGTTTTTCTTTTGGGGATGATGCAAAGCGTTTAGACCGCAATGTCTCTTCCATATTGAATCAAAACGGACTTTCATTTTCCTTTGTTTTCGATCTCTTTGTGTCATTCTTCCCGTTCTATGTATTTGAGGAATGATGACAGTTCTGAGCTCTTTAATACAAAAACATTGCAGCAACAAACATACTGACCCCAAATCTATAGATCCCTTATGTGTTTGGTGTTCTTTCTTTTCTGGGGGGAAACTCCCTTTTCTTTGCTTTTCACTTTCCTTGACATGACGCAGCCTAACTTCGAAACATATGACTTGGCATAGGGCTTTCTAAGTTGGCTTTCATGTCTTGTTTTCTTTTTGCTTTTTCTTTTCTTCTCTACTTTAAAGTAATTGCTCATAGAATGATGTGTAGCAATTCCTTTAAAATGGGGGGCATACATTATCATTAGTTCATTTGCATTTTTGGTTCCTAGTGCAGCCTTGTTGTTTATTTGATGCGCTCGTCACTTTGTGGATGACATTGGGTGTGATGTCCTTCATAAGTGTGATCTATCTTAGCATATTACATTCCTCTTGGTTGCCTGATGCGACACACTGCATCCCCTAAGTTGTGAATATACTATTCTTTGATTGGTCCTATCTTGGAAGACATTAGACACAATGTTCCTTGAGTGACTGACCTTGCATAAACTGAACAAGACTCCTTTGAACATCTTTTCACTATTTACATTTTATGTTTTACATTTTTACATTTTGCATTCCTTTTTGCCACCTTGCATAACGCAACTTGCATGACTGTGGTACCTTTCCTTTTTTATTATGAGCATTTTCTTGTGGCGCCTTGTTAAAGTTATTAGGTGGTATAACTTTGACATGGTTAAGCGGGAAGCCCACCTAGCGGCATGACTTTTCCCCATAGCCACTTTTGTGTTTGTGAGTGCATACCAACTAGCGTATGTATCTTACCTTTTTGGGCTTTCTCAACCCGCAAAAAACTAGTTACGTGGCCCTAGAGTGAGTATTCAGTTGGGCTTTCTCACCCCGCGGACAGCCTAAAGTTCTGTGGCACCAAAGTGAGTACACATTCTCTTTTTCAAACAATCAGCCTAGATCTCTTTCCACAACTAGTTGGATTGACGATCGAAGCTTCATCCAATTCTTTTCAACACTTTTGTTTTCCTTTGTTCTTATGTCTAGTTTTCCATGGGATCTTCATCCCTCTTGATCATTGTCATTCCATCTTGCTAATGTAAGTGCATCTGAACCCTCCTCTTGATGTTCATGGCTACTTTAGTATGAGTTTGAAGTAGGTTCATCCTCTCACTAAAGTGGGGGCTAAATGTGCCATAGAAAAATGTTCCCTTGTCATTTTCATGGCCTTTTAGGTCTTGTTTCATGGTGTTAGAACTATGTTGCTTTGATTTTATGTTGTAACATGGCTTGAACATGCTTATTTAGGTACTAAAACTCAAAGAACGTCTTGTGAAGGTGCTGTGAAGTCTTGTAAGACATTTCTACATTCTTCTAGACTCTATTTAATGCAATTTACCAAAAAATTACCTTTTTACTTATCAACAAGTCCTATTTTGAAGTGTTGTAAAGTCTTGTAACAAGCTTTCACGTTCTTCTAGGCATATTTTCACTATTTACACCCTTCTCATGCTTTATTTGGTCTCTTTATGCCCTCATAAGTTGTAATTAAGTGTATTTTTTAATGTTATCCTGACAAATAACATTAAATACAACATTTTTCCCGACACATGTTTTTAGGTCCTAGGTGGGACCCATTCACCATGGGTGGCGAATGAGTCCCCCTTGGCCCCAAATTCAAAATATTTTAAATTTCCTTTTGGGATTTTATTCAAAATCACTTGATGTCGGCCTATGATGAGGTATGAATGGATACTAAGGCACAAGAATTGTATAAATAAGTAATTTTCACCTCATTTTACAACTCCGTCATTCAAGCATTTAATCCTACATTTCAAGCATTCAAGCACTTTACATCAACAATTTAAGCACTATTTAAGCACTTTGAAGCAGCCATTGACATTATTTCAAACTTGCATCATCAAGGGTTAGCTCTTTGTATGCAGATTTGACAGGTTATTAGGTGTTGAAGATTGATTTTCAAGTCAACTTGAGTCAAATTCAAGCTTGGATAGAGTTATTTGTCCATTTTCTGCAGATCTGACTTTGGCAACCCGACAAGCAGACATTTCCAAATCTGGTGTTGTAGAGTTGTCTCCTAATTTTTTAGAAATTTGGGAGAAGACTGATTCATCACCTGTGGTGAATGAGTCCCACCTTAGGATTGGAAACTTGAGTTTTATCAGATTCTGAATCCCGACAGACAGAAACTAGCTCCCAACAGTTTTTCACTAGAAGGTGGATTGATTCGCCACCCTGGGCGAATGAGTCCCACTGTGAAAAATCAATAATAACAATCACAATCAGCATTCAAGACATTCCAAAATCATCCTACATTTCCCAGGTGTACTCTGATTTGACCCATCTCTAGCTGTTCTGTACAGTTAATTCATTTTCTTCATTGTTTGCATATCACAATGTGTTTTCAAACAAGGCCTAGATCTTGGTTTTGCATTCATTTTCATTCATCTAGATTAGTCAATTGCATCTAGTTAAGTTCATTTACATTAAACAACATTGCATACATTCTGATTTGAGTGATACATTAGCATTTTTGGCCCTATCTCTCTCCTTTTGGGTGAAAAACCCTAGAAGTGCAAGAGTAGCATTAGGGTCCCAAAAATATATGTTTCAAGATATACTTAAGAAGGTGCTTGTGCTTGCAGCTCAAATTACTCAAGGCTTTTCTAATTGTTTTCCTTTATGTTGGGAACATGAGCATGTTAGTAGATGGCATTGTCATTGATGGCAACCCATTGTAGAAATGTAGAAGTGTTGGTCCGGAGAATACCAAGTGTTTTGGAAATTGACTAAGTCCCAGTGTGCATATTCAGTGATCAGAGGAATAGTTTTGTGGTTAGCGTTGCTTCACTATGTAGAATCTTATCACACAGTTTTAAGTTATTCTTCGTATGTGTTGGGCATGTCTAAATCCAAAGTTTCTGGACTTGATGTCTTCCATTGTTGAAGATATTGTTGGCAGTGTATAAGGCTTAGTAATGGTAGTATTACAGGTGCAAAGTACATGTTGGAATGCTCCACATCCAACCACGGATGGATATTATGTTGTACAATTTTGAGGAAGTGTTTGAGGATGTCATAAGTGTATATACTCCAAGTGGCAAGTGATTTGGTGGTCCACGTGCTGAGTTGTGTGTTATCACAGAATCTAGCAGCGCTCGTTCCACGGATAACCCCCTACGAAACTTGTCCGTTTCCTAGGATTCGTGAAGTTCAAGTACGCATAACGAGGACATTTTCATGCTGCCTCGAAATGCGTTCCCAAGTCTTGAATAGTCAATTCAAACGTTACCCCTTGTTCGCCTCACAAAGACCTTTGAAACGAGATCTTTCGCGACGTTTCACTGTTCGTACTTTGCAAATTGCGAAAAATGCAGTGGCACTGAAAAAGTGCGCTCCTGCAGTGAAATTCCAAAAATTTGACTAAGTCTGGAAATGCAAGGGCGCTAAAATTTAGCGCCCCTACATACAGTGAAATTCCAAAAAATGTAAGGGCGCTGATTTTTAGCGCCATTACATTTTCTTTCGACACTTAAACTTTTTTTCATGCCTCTGGCACGTTTCTTCACGATTTCGCGTTTTTCGTCAATCGTGCCACTTTTCGTGCCTAAATTTATTGCACGACTTGAGTTAGGTTTTTGATTTTCATTTTCACTTAAGTGAATGAAGTTCGCCATTTTATTGTTTGCATTTCTTTTTATCTCCTTTTCCTCTTGCTGGGCGAATTGCACTTCAACTGCAAATCACGTTTTTTGGAGTTTCGCCATTCTTTTCTCAGCAAATTTTCGCGCCTTGGTTCTGGTAAGTCTTTTGCATTGTCTTTTCCTTATTTTCTGTATATGATCTAATGTTCATTATTTACGTTTTATCCTTCGCGTGTTGTTCTTCTTTCGCGTTTTGTTCATTCATTTTCTTCATTCGCGTCCTCCCTTCTCCATTCGCGTTTTTCCTCTCCTTACGCAATGGGATCTTCTTTCATTGTTTTGGATGCTTTTTCTTCCCTTCTCCATTCGCGTTTTCTATCTCTACGCGTTTCTTTCTTCCCTCACACAACGCCATTTCTGTGTTCTATGTTTTGTCCGTTTCTCCTCCCAAACTCGTATCTCTCCAACGTTGTTCTCAGCGCGTTTTTCATGCCGTTCTTTTCATATGCTTTGAAGCAAACTTTGCAATCTCACAAAAGGAAAGATTTCTTGATGAAACCCTTGAATGCGTATGCATCGCCAAAGACATGAGTTTCAAAAGCTTTCTACAAATTTGCATATGTCAAAAGCTCAAAGCGCTTTCGCCTTTCCCTTCTACATTTGCATTTGACAAATTATCATGAAATTGCAGAAGCGCTGAAATTAAGCGCCATGACATTTCAAAGATATCCAAAAATTGCCTAACACTAGAAAGTGTAAGGGCGCTAAAATTTAGCGCCCTTACACCAAAAGCAATTTTTCTCAGAATGTAAGGGCGCTGAATTTTAGCGCCCTTACACTTTTTTCAGGCTTTTCCCAAGACCTTTCCAAATGAACTTCATTTTTGACCAGTGCATTCCTGAGCCTCATTTTTCTGCATTCGTGCATCGTTTTGCGTGCCTCGCCATCCGCTCCATGCTTTTCCACCCTCGTGCTCATTTCACACTTTCCCATGTTCCCTAACAATTGGTGTTTGTTCTAGCTAGACGGATTGCAGTCTACTCTCAGAGATCGTCAAGTCAAGAGTGCTCAGTGTTCCAGTTTCTTTTGATGACTGCTACGAAGCCTCCTTCTTCTTCGAAAGCAAAAAGCAAGATGAAGTACAAATATCAAGGCGTCTATCCGCCAACTATGGTGCTTTCGAAAGTTGAAGAAATAAAGGATACGAAGTTGGCCATCAAGACTTGGTTGACTTCGCAAAGTTGACAGAGACGAAGCCTCTCCCTGATTCAATGAGAGCAATCGTACACAGCAATCTCCACTTGGTGGCGATGTTTCCTACAGCTGCGCACAATACTGAGTTTGTTCTTCAAGTTGCGTCTCATTACATCCGAGAAAGCAGAAGTGTGATCGACTCTTCCGGGCACGAGATTCTGAGACTCGACCCCGATTTCTTTGACATTGTCTTCAAGGTTCCTCACATGGACAAATATATTGACATTTCTATATCAAAAGCACAGGAGATCTTTGATGCTGATCCCAATAAAGCCAAACAGTTGATAAATACTCAATGGCTCAAGAAGCCTAGATCGTCTATTTCTAGATGGCCGAAAGGACTCCTGAGAAGTGACTTCAAAGATGACGTCAAGGATATGATCACGTTT
The DNA here is from genome assembly GCA_007258455.2 of Sequoia sempervirens. Classification (NCBI taxonomy): domain Eukaryota; kingdom Viridiplantae; phylum Streptophyta; class Pinopsida; order Cupressales; family Cupressaceae; genus Sequoia; species Sequoia sempervirens. The sequence continues at coordinate 13,906 of VDFB02037182.1, forward strand.
CTGAGCAGAGTGAAGGGTTTGCCGGAATCATCCACCTTTCATGATTGGATGTATGAGTACATCAGGATCATAAAGAGGCCCGAAGATTTTTATATTAGTGGGAGTAAGCTCATCCCGATGATGAGATGCACGAACAGTTGATCAATGCTCCTTCTACATTGAAGTTCTACATGACTTCTTACCTGGTGTACGCAGCAGTTGTGATGAGACAATTCCCAGGTCTATCTACAAAGGGGAATCGAATGATGGTGCCTGTGTACAGATATTTCTATCAGTTGGAGCTAAAGGAGAGCTTTCATCATTTCAGACGGGTCACTGATGCTTTCTTTGCGCCTTTACTCTTCAACTTTGATCCAGCCTTGGAAAGAAGAAGAGTATCTGATGAGGCTTATAAGGTGGTAAGTAAAGTTGGATGTATTTTTCTCCAATTCCCAGCGTTTACTTACTTAAGAGTAGGTTGTTACACCGGTTGTCCCTACATGCTACCACGCTATCCTTCGGATAAGTGGGTTCTCATGGAAACATGCGCATACCGGATGCCCAAGACAGAAGAACAAAGAAGCAAACTTCACAAGCTGGATTCAAGTTCCCAATGACTACCTGGCAGATATACTATCCAACCGCACAAAAGCTAAGTCCGCTCATGTTGAGATGCAGATCATGACCATCAAAACTCATGCAGAGAAGGTTTCTGATTTTGACTACCTAGACGCTAGAGTTAGGCTGCAAAAAGGTCACCGTACCGCTTTGAAGACATCCGCAGATTGCAGATGAAGAAGCCATCAGAAATGACTATTGCAGATTGACAGCTTCAACAACCGATCTTGGTATCGCTGACCTACCAGAGGATTTTGAGGATCCAGGTGATATCATGAACGCTGTCTATGATGAGCAAGGCATTGCTAAGAGGCCGCTGCCTGCAATACAGTGGTCTAGGAAAGAGGTCACCAGCATGAGAGAAAGGCTGAGACCAATCCTAGCCAACACAGAAGAATGGTTACACAAACATGGTCATACAATGAAAAGTTCCAGGACAGACTCAGAAGGAGAAGAGTCTGAGGCAGAAGCACGCCAACAAAGAAGAACTCCGCGACAAAAACAAATCAGCGTCGCTCACTACGAGAGGCCCTAGATCAAGTTCACTGTTGGTAAGAAAGATATCTGTGTTGTCAGTTATATTTAAATAACTGGACCATCCATCTCGCCTAAGGGTAAAAATCCCATTTTAGAGGACGATTCGATGAAGAAGATACTTGCCACCAATCCACCGAAGATGAAGATTCAATATAGTTTACTGATGTCAAGAGGGTTCTGGAAGCCGCAAGAGCGTCCGATGAAGACTTCAAGAAGGATTCAAGGTGACTTCGGAAGGTGAGCCGAATCGGAGAGACAAGAGGGTGATCAACAGAACCCGGAAAGCATGATGAAGAAATAACTACTTCCTCCCGAATGTAGTTGAGGAAATCCATAGAACATCATCGCCCATGACTTCAAACGTTCCTCATACCCCTCCAAATTCAAGAACTCCTCCACCTCCTGTTCCCTTGTCACCTATTCCTACCACAAGCATTCCTGCAGCCGAGATATCCCCTATCCCTGCAGCATCAACCCAGCTTGATACTCCTTCAGTGACAAGCATCCATACGGTTGATATACTGTCAAGCCCACCATCGTCCATTCCGAGCTTGTCTTCGCCAACGTATGATATCACTTCTGAAAATGAATTCAATCGTTTCATGAATGAGTCAATGCATGATCAGCTCAATGTGTCAACTACAGGAGCGATGATGACAAACACTTCTCCAATTGTCACAATACCAATGGTGAGTTCGGACGTGACAATAAATTCAGAGGTGGCAATGGCGACTGACTTGACAGTAAATCCAGAAGTTCACACTTCTTTTCTTCCTCCTTGGCTAATATCTCAAGTGTCGAAGCGTAAAAAGCAAATGATCTCTCTAGAGGAGCTCGACCTTGAAGAGATAGTTCTTCCAAAGGCCAAAGGGAAGAAGAAGGCAAAAGTATACTCGAGGCTGAATGTTGATAAGTCTGGCCACAAGTATGCTGAAATTGGCATACCACCGAATCAAGAAGGTGATGTCAATATGGAGGACTACACAATAACAAAGGTCCAGCTTGGCAAGGTTACCAACGAAAGTGCAAAAGCCGATGTGCAAGTCACTTTGGATATCTTGGCAGGAAGGCTGGACAAAATTGAGCAATCTCGTAACATGTACAAATAGAGGGTGGAGTATTATGCCACTGTTGTAAAGAGACTTGCCGGTTCTCCAAGTAATGCACAACCGCTAACAGTGGTAAATATTGAAGACCCAGCTGTCAAGAAAGCTGAGAAATTCGCCTCCAAAGGCAGGGTGTTGTATGACTTTGTTGAAAAGATCATCAAGCACGGATCTCAGATAATTTTGGCTACGGATGAGAAAACCACCATGTTGGCCAAGCTCACCACAGAGCTTGATAAAGAAAAGAGCGTACTTTCCCAGGAGCGCAGAGACATGGAAAAATGCCTGTTGTCATGGTCGGAAATGAAATAGGTAAACCTCAGCAAATTGGTGGAGGTTGGGGTAATTCCCAACAAAGAAAAGTTTGTAGAGGTAAGAGAATCACTGAAACACAGGATTCAAGTGGTTCAATCTCTCATTGAAGACCTTCACCAAGTACAGGAAGATGTCGACGGGCATCGCAACATTCTTGACAAAAGTATCAGAGAGTTGCCTGGTCAACTTCTTGAGGACAATCGTATCTTCCTACCGGCCACAGAAATATCCCTGATCTTCAAGGAAGCCATCACGAATTTGATTGACAGTTCAGACTTCTCAGAAGCTTCGCTGAACATCATTTGTGATACAAGGCTCACATTGGACAACTTGAAGACGCATCTTGATAGGTGCAAAAAGGTTCACTCATCTACCATGAGATCGATCACAAGAATTCACACCATTGTGGATTACACCGTCGGTCCAGATGAGAAGTTCGTGCAGGAGACTAGGAGGAAATTTGAAGACTTCCGCGCCCAATGCAAAGAGACGTAAAGCGGCCTCCTATTCTCCAGTGTTAGACATTTCCGGTGCATCCCATTATGCATCTTGTAAATATTTCTCGACATTTTCAAATGTCATTTTGTAAATTGTAATTACACCAAGTCCAAAAATGTAATATTTTCAAAACAAATTACACTTTGACTTTGGTCAAAGTTAGGTGAGATTTCCTAAAATCGCTCACCTAACTCTCCCTGATTTTCTCAATCTCCTTCCTTCTTTTGCTCATCCCTCTTTCTATATAATGTGAGGGATTTTCATTGTAATTTATCTTTAGCCTTTGCAAACGGCGTCGCCTGTAAGCAAACTCAGAAACTTTGGCGCTCATGCTTTGTGAATGAGATTCAATCAATAAAGAAAAAGGATTGCAAGCCAAACTTCTATGTTGATTCGGGATACTTTTGTAAGTTGATACGATTTGGTAGTGATTAGTTCGAGGAATCTGAAAGACTCTAAGTAGTTGATGTAAACTTTGTGTTACATTCGTTATTTAGATTGCATTGTATTTCTTTTATCATTGGTTGAATGATCTATAAGACTTTGCGCTTATAATCATTCATGCTCTTGCATGTTCTTGTTGAATAATCTACGAGACTTTGTGCTTGTAATTATTCATACTATTGGATACTTTGTCGAAGGATCTACAAGACTTTGTGCTTGTAATCGTTCGTGCTATTAACACTTTTGTTGGATGATCTACAAGACTTTGTGCTTGTAATCGCTCATGCTGTTCGAAGAATTGTTGCGTCTAAGAAGACTTTGTGCTTCTAACGTAGCAAACTGCATCGCCTACGCCAGACCAAAGATTGATAAAGCTACTTTAACCACTTTGTGCCTCGCAGCTTCCTTTAATTTATTTGTTTGTTGTTAATACTGCATTCTACACTCGCTTTGACGCAGATAGAGAGATATCGCATTACCGCTAGTTGTTCGCTTCGCTATCAAGAATTCTGAATCCCAACACGCGGAAGCATTGTAAACATCTTCTCCGAAAAAAGAGAGAAGGATGAATGTAACACACCCCCACCGCGGAATTTCATGTACATTTTGTAATTACTTGTGTGATTTACTATTGTTTCTCTTAGCAGTAAGAAGGGCGCCTCCCCTTTCCGAGAGGAGAGATTCACATCTCATATAGCTGTGGCTGAAGTCCAAGTTGTGTAATCTGTCGAAAGTTGATTACATAATTTTCACCCAACATTGTGAATGAACTGTTGGTTCATTTAGTCGTTGCTTCACCAACGGTACCGACCTAAAGGTTTTGGGGTCTTGTGGAGTTGAGTTGTGTATAGAGAAGAATCATGGGAATGATTATAGGTTGTCAACCTATTTTGGTGAATAACATGTTTTGGTTCTGTTGTGACCTTTCCACACATCACCCCATTCAAAATGGGGACCCCCTAATTTTTGCTCCATTCGGGTCTTTTGGCTTGGGTTTTCGGTCTGTCTCTCTCTATCGGTTCTTTTTGTCTAATGATGTACTTGCCATTTGACCTAGGTTTGAATTTTGGCTAAGTCTGGAGGGATTTCTGATGAATTAGGGTTTATGATATTCAGGCTACTTTGAGGTCAAATTGAGTTGGCTAATCAAATTTTGAGCTTAGCACTGCTATTAAGATGCTTCAAGCAGGCTCCCACTAAATTTTCAATGAATTTTGATAACTTGCTATTTTTAGTAAGTACCAATTTGGGGCCTATTTCCTTGGGATTTTCAAATTCTGACAACTGCACAACACTTAGAACATTGTGAGTTGCTTGCTTGCAAAATTTGAGCTGAAACAAACAACTTACTATTTTTAGCAGTTTTGCCTTTAGAGGCCATTTTTAGGGTTTGCATGCAAGATTTCTTGGCGCATGTCTGCATAATGTTTCTGGGTTTTCCGAGAGCTACGCAACGAGGTAACATGCAAGCAGAGTTGATCACTATTTTGGGACTTGCTATTTTTAGCCAGTGTTCGCATGTTGATCATTTTTCTGGGTTTTTGAGATCTCTCAGGCAATGTGACATGCAAACTCATCCGGAGGCTGATTGGTCACTTTTTTGGACACTTACTATTTTTAGCAGAATCACTCTAGTAGCTGCCCAGCACTTCAGAATCACAAACACAACAACATGCAACAAGCACGAGGTCAAACGGAAACCATTTGAGCAACATGCAAGTCAGATTAGGGTTTCTAGCTTCAGGACCCAAAATGAGGGGTCAAACGCCAGAATTTCCAAAAACCAAGGTATCCCATCACGATCAGTATCTTCCAAGGAACCCGCTTGTAAAATTTGAAGGTGATCTAAGCACTTACTATTTATAGTAAGGCGCTTCTCAAACAGGGCTATAAATAGCAAGTCAGCACGAGGCACCAGTATGAGCAGGTCAAGCAAGTGATGAGGACCCCATGGCACGAATTTCAGATCAAACGGAGTTGTAGAGATTCAAAAATCAAACACTTACTATTTTTAGCATGTCCATGCAGAGGAATTAGGGTTTCCTAAAAAGTAGGGCGAAGCACGAGGGTTACACAGAAGCACCATCCAGTCACGATCGACATCCTTCAGGCAATCCACTCACAAAGTTTGAGCTCATTCTAAATAGTTACTATTTTTAGTAAGTTGCTAAATATAGCAGGTACATGAAGGCATCAAGCGCCAACAGCTCAGTCATGTCACGAGGTTCGAGGCAAAGCGAAAATGAAGCTTTCTGGAGCTAGAAATCTGTTTGAAATGCAAAAAATTGAGAAACTTTCTAAAAATAGCAGGTTAGGGCAAGTTGAGGGCATCATGAACAATTCACCCTCTTTCAGACAAAAAGCCGGAAAATTCATCTAAGTTTGGCAAAACGGAAGCTTTGCGTGCCAAATCTGCCCTAGAAGCTTGAAGAGCCATGAAAAATTCACCAAGTCTGAGAAATTTGAAGTCTAGCATGCCAAATGCACCTTAGCTTCAAGGAGGAAGCCTTGAAAATATTCTAAGGCATTTAAATTGAAAGCTGGACACTTCATATGCGCCCAAGAAGAAGAGGAGGTCTTGAAATTTTCTAAGGCATAGAAATTAAAAGCTCACTATGCTAAATGCGCCTTCACTTGAAGATGGAGTTTGAAAAGTTTCTAAGGCATTTAAACTTGAAGTAGACACCTCTATATGCGCCTTGAGAAGATGGGGAGACTTAAAAATATTCTAAGGCATTTAAATTTGAAGCTTGACACTCCATATGCACCTAAGGTAAAGAGGGGAGACCTGAAAAATTTCTAAGTGTTATAAATTGGAAGTAACACCTCCTAAATGTGCCCTTGCAAGTTGAGGAAGCAAGAAAATGTTTTAGTGTTGGAGAATGAAACTACAAGGGGTCAAATGCGCACAGCTAGAAGGTGAGAGATAAAAAATGTTCTAAGTATTGAAAACTTGAAGTATGACCCTCTGTGTGTGCCCAACTTACATGGAGAACTTTGAAAATGTTAAGTGTTCAAAACTTGAAGTAGAGACCCTTGTTTGCACCCAAGAGGATTTTGATAAGAGAAATTTTACTAAGGCGTGTAAACTCAAAGTATGAAGGTTCAAATGCACCCTTGAGGATCGAGATAATTGGAGATATTTCTAAGGCTTTGAAATTTGAAGTACCACCTCTCAAATGCGCCTAGACCAAGAAGGAAGACGTGTTAAGATTATTTTGGCTAGGTGATGAAAAATGAAAGTTAGACCCCTTGATTGTGCCTAGACTGAGGGATAAAGTGGAAAATATTCTAAGTGTGGGGAATTGAAAGTCCACTATGATAAATGCGCCTAAACTTGAGTGTAATTTGAAATTTTTTTCTAAGGCATTAGAATTAAAAGTTCAAGAGTGGATATGCGCCTAGCATGAAGGAT
>VDFB02037182.1:30423-42961 GCA_007258455.2 Sequoia sempervirens
TTGAAAGCTTCCATGTTGAAAGAGCCCAAGTTCATGTCAACCAACTTCCCCAACCTTGAAGAGAACTTTGACTCTGGCAGGAATGACTTGCTCAACTTCTTGATCACAACTTGTCTGGACGCATTTTCCTTGCTAGATTCAGCATTATTTTCCTTGCTAGTCGCTCTTACTTCAGCCATTCTGCAAAAAAAAAAGTCATTAGGAATTTAACTTAGAAAATAAAATCACATTGGGGCTGCCAGCAGATTTTCAAAAATGAGAAGCTTCAGCACTAAATTTCATCTTCAAACCTCAACACTTCCTGCAGTAACTTCGACTTCTAAACACTTAGAAAAATTTACTTGCAGCAATACAACTTCAGCACTTAGAAGAAAATGTCGACCCAAGCTTGCTTCAGCAACTTCTCAACTTCAAATTTACCCTTCCTCAAAGCTCAACTTTGAATTTCTTCACTTGCAATATTCTTTCACTTTAGAGCTCAAATCAAACTTGCTAGCTAATGGAGAAAACAACAAAACTTCACAACTCATATAGCCAAGTTGAATTCTAGAAGAGGCTAAATTTAGCTGAGTTATTAAATTTCCACTACTCTGCTGTAAGAATTCGAATTTCCCTCCTCAGGCAGTTGTAACACTTGGCATTTGGCATCTAGAATATTTTGACCTTCTAGAATTTCAAAAAGATTCACTGGTCTAGGTGTACTTCACTAGTATTTTAAAATCATCTTTTGAAAATATTAAATTCAACTGTACCGCCTTAAGAAATTCATTTCACCAAGTAAGGCATTGACACTTTGATTTTATCCACCTCTAGCTCCCCATTTTGAATGGGGTGATGTGTGAAAAGGTCACAACATCTGGCGACTCCACAAGAAAGTATTGAAAAACATTTTAAGAATTGAACCTTGGTTAATTTCCCTCAAACAATCATGCACAAAGGATACTTACTCAAAAGGGGAGAAGAATCCGATATTGGATAAGAACACCTTCATCCGAGATCTTGTGAGTGTGTGCATATTCATTCCATTTCTAAACCATCTTGACCTTCGAAATCAGCCATGGAAAATTATATAAATATCTTAACTTCAAAAGCATCTTGGACATTGCCTCATTGCCAGTCAGGCAACCATAGCCCTGATGAGGTTGTCACTACAATTCTCATGAATATTGCTCCACTGCCGGCCGGGTGTCCATAGCCTAAAATATGCTAACCAATTTTTTTCTTGAATTATCATAACACAAGCCAACACTACGCAAACTTGATTAGCATTAGCTCCAAATAGAAAACCAAACTTGAAAAGAACTCACACCAAGAATGCACACTCAATCCCAATGAGGAATAGGTGTTGTCATATGGTGGAGGAGCCAAATGAAAAATACTTGAAAGAAACTACTCAACGTCAAGAATGTGCACTCAAGATCCCACTGAGGGCGAGGTGCTAACATATGACGGAGTGTTGAATTGAAACTAGAAATGAATAGGCGGATAACCAGCCATGAAGAGCATTTCCACACTACCACCAAATAGTGGGGGGAAAAGATTACAATTAAAACAATTCGTCCGCTGCGGCGGGCATCCACAGAGTTGTGGGGATTCACCACTTGAGAGTGGGTACAAGAGTAACACAAATCCAATTATCCACACTGGCGGTAAACCATCCAGGGGTACTAATGTGAAATTAAAGAAAGAATTGCAGCAATAAAGGACTGGAACAGTACTACTGTTTATAGTCTTACAATATGGAAAAAGAGCTGCAAATTACATGAAAATTACAATAGATTCAATGTACCATGATACTGGATGATTCCATGTTAGACATCAACAATAAATGATGAAGAAAGGACTGGAGATTCAAACTTAAACAAGTCTGATGTAAAATAACAATTTTGGAAATTCTGATCAGCAACTATGAAATTCAAAGAAATATTCACAACTCACTCAAAATCCCTCCGTTTTGTGTGAAACAAAAACCAATGAGCTGCTGGAAGATAGGCACCCAACATCAGATGAAGAAACATCAACAAAACCTATACCGAATTCCGCCCAATCCCAATGCGTTAACGGCGCCTCGATGAGGCTTTACTCATGCTAAAAATCAACAACTCAAAAATTAAAATCTGAAACTTCCGCGATGGTCGCCTTTGGTGTGTGAATGATTGAAGTGCCCGCCAAGCAAATTAAATCGCCAAAAACGATGTAAATCCACTTTCGGCCAGGATCGATCGCAAAACTTTAAAACCCGGAAATATCATTAAAACTTAACCGTTGGAGTCAATCTGCTAGGTCCGGATGAGAAGCAGAATGAAAAACCACAATCCAGGGTGTTGCTCAAACATCAAATTGGATTTCGAAATCCAGGAGGTAAGCATCCCTCGGCTAAAACCAAGTTGTCATTTTCTCGACAAAGATAACATTAGTATAAATTCATAGATAATCAGCTCTACCCAAGAGCAATATATAAGCTTTAGTTGGCAAAATGAAGCAACAAGAACTTTCAAATTCCAAAGGTTGTTCGAATCACCTAAATCAAAAGGGACGCCACCTTTTTCCTTTCTACTTTTGAAATAATAAAATATCATTCAACTTCCCCTTTAGGCATCCATTTCATATTGCAACAATAAAGCATTTATTAAATAATTAAATGCTCACTTGACCCCTTTATGTCCCCTTCTTTAAAACAACTTGAAGCCATCAAGCCTAGGCATGGGGTACAACTTCAAGACATGAAAATTGACTAAGTCTGAAACTCAGTCCAAGGAGATAACCAAATACAATGCCCAAGCTGCAACTAATGAATTGCTAAAAATAGCAAACTAACAAATGCCAAGCTAAACCAAATTGATGATGATGCTTCTGCCAAAAATGAACTTACTAAAAATAGTAAATGCCAAAAATAGTAAGTTAACTTCAAAACCATCAGAAAGCCAAACTGAACACTGAACTGCAAAGGATTGAATTGCTGCTAGATAGATACTGCCAAAGATACTCGCTGCACAAGTAAACCGCTATAAATAAAAGTTCCAGCACAAACATCCTCCTCACCAATCAAAGATTCCAAAGAGGAAACCTTAGTTTCCTGATACTTCACCTTAGCTCTACTTAATTTCCGAAATAGGCTAAATCCAAAAGAAGAGGTGTATGGCCAAAATGGGGACATTATATAAAGCCCTGGAGTTATTTATGGTTCCCAAACAATATTCCAAGTATAATATTTTCTTTTCATCTTTTTCTTTCGTTTCTTTTCTTTTTCTCGATATTTTCTTTTAGCATATTTCTTTCTTTCCTATTGATTACCATCACCCACAATTGGTTACAGAAATAAAGCCTCCAAATAGTTTGGGGAATCAAAGTGTCAAAGATGATTGCTATGTAACCTTTCCTGTTTTGTTCTAGGAGGGAAATGCCTGTGACAAGACGTTGTAATTTGCAGTTAAGACAACAACGCCAACCTCCCGAGACGAAGCAATCCCAACCGGATATTTATACAGGAAAACAACCCCTAGTTTTCGCACCAAAAGTTCAGTGCGGAAAGAAAACTAAGTTGTGAAAAGAAAATTATCATCACCCCCTTTGCAGTGGGAAACTCCAAAATTTTTGCCCATTCCAGACCAGAAACCACTTGAGTGGACAACTCAAGGGAAGAACGCCAAACCAAAAACCCAAAAGGGCAACAAACCAAAACGAAAACGGAACAAACCAGAAACCAAGAAAAAGCCAACGAGAAAGAAAACCTAATCTAACTATATTACAATGTAGGTCCTCGAAGGAAACCTAGGACTGGAAATAATGTTTGAGGAATTTCCCATTGATTGGCAATGGGATATCCTCTCATGTCAGTGTCCGTAGCTTAAATGCATTATCTCCGAGGATTTTAGAAATTTGATAAGGGCCCAACCACAATTTGTCGAACTTATCCTGATCTCCCTTCTTTTTGTGGGCCTTGTCCCAGTATAAGACCAAAGTTAGAAATCTGGAAGGACTTGACCTTAGCTTGTTTATCAAACCACCTTTTCATAATTCCCTAATGCTTGGACATATTCTCCAATGCTTCATCCCTCTTCTCATCCAATTGCATTAACTAAGTCAACCTTGTCTGAATTCTGTCCTCTCCTTCGAGATATTCTTGAATGAACTGAAGAGTTGGGATTCTTAGCTGAACCGGGAAGACGGGGTCCCGTCCATAGACCAAATGATAGGGAGATGTTCCCAATAACTATTTGTTCTAATCCTATCTGCCCATAGAGCAAACCTTAGTTGCGTGTGCCAATCCTTGGGGTTTTTATCCAACAGCTTCTTGATGGCATTTAAGAAATTCTTGTTTGTGGACTCTGCCAGTCCATTCCCCTGCGGATAATAGTTGGAAGAAAATTTCAATGTGATTCCATATTCAAATGCCCAATTGGAAAACTTCAATGATGAGAAAGTTGAACCGTTGTTGCACACCAAAGCATGGGGGCATCCAAATCTTGTGACAATGTTCTCTTCAAGGAACTTGATCACTATATCAGTCGTGCAAAGTTTGAGAGCTTGTGCCTCTATCCAGTTGGTGCAGTAGTTTGTTGCTGTCAAGATGTATCTATGCTGACCCGAAGAAGGCGAATTGATCATTCCAATAAAGTCTAACCCCCATTTTGTAAAAGGCCTAACCTCAACCACCGGCTGCAAAGGCATAGCTGGATGCTTTCCTCTGTCCGCAGCTGTCTGACAAATGTGACAAGCCTTCACATGTCCATATGCATCCTTGAAAAGTGTGGGCCAATAATATCCAACCCTTAAGATTTGGTGAGTCGTGGCTAAACTACCTCCATGGTGAACTTCACGTGAAAATGTTCCATCAACTGTTTAGCTTCTTCCTTTCCTACACATCTTAGATAAATTCCTTCGTGGTTCTTCCTGTAGAGAACTGACCCCTGGAACATGAACCTCTGGCTTTTCATTCTCAAGGCTCTTCGCTGGACTGGATTCAAATGAGGGCACCTGTGATTAAGCAAGTAGTAAACCGTGTCATCATACCACTCTCTTGGAGACACCTCTTCTAATACATACGTTTGTTGCACTAGTTCTGGACCATTCATTGCAATCATCTAAGGAAAAGCCTGCCCTCGGCCCAATTTCATAGGTTGTATCTCTATATCATATTCTTGCAAAGTGGTGACCCACTTGCCTCTTCTTTCTCCTAACTCGTTTTGCATCAACAATGTTTTCACAGTAGCATCTGGAACAATGGCGTCAACTTTGCTTCTCAATATATAGTGTATAAATTTTTGACTGCCTTCACCAAGGCGTAAGCTTGCTTTTCAATGCTGGGATACCTTAATTCTGCCTCTTTCAAAGGTGCACTTATAAAAGCAATTGGATGTTCATCCTTTTCTTCTGTTCTTTGTGTCAGTACTGCGACACACGTGTGCTCTAAGGAAAATGAATACAAATAGAATGGCTTGGTGTAATCTGAGCTGACCAGTACTGGAGCATCCACTATTGCTTGCTTAATTTCATAAAAAGCCTTCCTAGTCTGTGGAGTCCATTCAACCTTCACATTTTTCTTCAGCATCTCATTCAAAGGCCTCACTATTTTAGCAAATCCAGTTATGAATTTTCTGAAAAAATTAATTTTGCCAAAGAATGATCTCAACTCCTTACTACCTCGAAAACCAATCTTTGAAATGGCCTTGATGCGTTCTGGGTCAATTGAAATTCCTTTTTCTGAAATAACGTGCCCCAGTAGCTTTCCCTCAGTAACGCCAAACATGCACTTCCTAGGATTGAGGGATATGCCATACCTTCTACATCTCTGAAAGATCTTTCTTAGATCCTCAACACGGTCTTCTCTCTTCTTTGAGAAAACAGTCAAAATCATCCATGTATATAATTATGCATCTTCCAACTAGATCTCGGAAAGCAATATCCATAGCCCGTTGAAATGTGGCTCCTGCGTTGATCAAGCCAAAAGGCATTCTTCTCTGTATGCAAAAGTTCCCACCCAGGTGGTGAGAAGTACGTCGCTGATACAATACGCTTCTTCACCACCATCACCCTGATTTGGCCTTCATGGCTATCGGAAGGACATCATCTGAGAGCCATTCACAATCTACAATACTTTGTCTAACGAAGGCAAGGGATAATTATCCCTTTCAAAAGCTCTATTCAAATTACGAAAATCAACGCACAATCTTATTTCACCATTCTTCTTTCTAACCAGAACTAGATTGGCGACCCACGTCGAGTGCCTCACTGGAAAGATGATCCTTGCCAAAAGAAGCTTCTTGACCTCCTGGTAAATCAATGGTTCCAATAATGGATTCACTAGCCTCTGTCGTTGTCTGAATGGCCTACTTCCTGGCTTTAATGAGATTGTATGTGTAATCAAGGAAGTATCATATGTTTTTAAATCTTCATAACCCCAGGCTATCACATTTGGGAATTCTCTCATGGCCTATAAGATACCCTCCTTTTCTTCTGGGGTGCAAACCTTACCAATAAAAACGTTCTTTGCTTTATCCTCGGTCCCCAAGTTGATAGTTTCGCATTCATTGCCTTGAGTATTTTGAATTCTACTCAATTTGTCGGGATCAAACAGTCTCTCCAATTCAACCATACCATTGGGAATAACATTTGTCTTCAAATTCAGGATTCTTCAGTTTCTTCTTCATCAATAATTTGTGCTTCAAACACACTAGACCATGTGAGGAAATCCAGAATCTGCTCATCATCATCAAACACTTGAAAATTCTTTATATTATCAGGGATTGAGGTTGTAGAAATCAATTCCACTGTAAATTTCTCCAATCCCTCCATGGTAAAAGGTTCTAACGAACTAGCAACTTACGTGAGAGAGTTGGCAATTGGGTTCTTGGACCTGTAGACTTGCTTAATGTTGAACACGTCAAAGCTTTCAATCAGGTCCCAAACTCTATTATAGTAACGACTTAACCTCTTATCATGGCAAGCAAACTGCTTTCTTACTTGGAAGACCACAATGTCTGAGTCCCCATGGGCATGCACAATTTTGGCTCCCTTCTGGATTCATAGGAGTAACCCATGAATCAGTGATTCATACTCCATGACATTGTTAGTGCAGGAGAACTCGAGTCTGTAAGCACCTAAATATGCTTCTCCTGTTGGGCTACAAGTTCAAATCCTGCTCCATTTCCCTTTTTAGACTTTGATCCATCGAACCTCAAGGTCCACATTTCATTTTCTATCTATGTGCAGGGAGTCTAGATATATGCACTCCCCTGGTTACATGCTTTTGGGACGTTCTTGTCCACTACTGGCTTGATTTCTTTGTTCTCCACCAATCTTTCCATGGTGGTGCCTTCTTACTTATTAACTCCTTCACTTTCATCATCCAATGAGGCTCATGGGACCATCTTTGAGACTTGCTCCAAAGCCATTTGACACATAGCACAATTAACTTCTGAATGGAATGCCTCATGAATTCGGCACCAATTTGGAAGTAACAAATTTTTGATGGAAGCATCCCTTCCCAATTATGCTTCTTGCTTTAAACTTTTTAGGACAAAATCCTTGAAGTTTTCAAACATTCCTTTGCCTTCATTCTCAATTGTATCACTTTCAATCAAAACCTCGGTGGACGATGAAGCATCTTCTAAAAACTTTCCTTTGTTTGGGCTCTCCAGCATTAGTACTTCCTATTTGACAGGCTTGTATGAGCCTAGCTCGGTTTCCATAAATAGAATCTCGTTGTCTTCACCATACTCAGTGATCATTAATCTCAGCCTTGGGGTACTCTCGACCTTAATCTGATTTGGGACTCCTCTCCATGGTAACCATATGTGGGAGAAGTCAGTGGCAATTGTAGAAACCCTAGTTTCCCCTATTCTCCGAATCTGACAGTTTTTTTGAGTCTTTTCTGATGTTTTTGGTTTTTTTGCAAATTTTGAGTTTTTTGAGCAATAAATGAATGGTACGATTTTGCTTGAAAATTAATGATAAATTCAAATAAAATACATGATGGCCAATATAGATAGAAATTGCAAATGCTACTGAAGGCATTTCTTTTATTGTTCTACTGGAATCAATACAAAGAATATCTGATAACATGCAATGATAAAATAACAATTTTTATATTGAAAACCTGGTTATAGCAGCTTGCTGGTAATTTGCTTGAGATGGTACGGCTGATGTAAAATGATGCTTTCTCCTCTCTGAAACAATCTTAGATGCTTCCCAGTGTCCTAGCGCCCACACAGATGAAGACTGGCAACCACAGAGATAGGCGTTTTCTTCAAGGATAAAACATGCCTTTATGACAAGTACGGCCCAGGTACAGAAAGGGTACGGCCTGGTGACAGTAGCAAATCAGATTGGTACGACTTCCCTTTTGTGACTCCAGAATCTCAGTTAAATAGGCACCTTGATGTTGTGATATCTTCTGACTGTAACCCTCAGCAAAATCCTCTGAATAAAGAATGCTAAATGAAGTCCAATGATTTCCTCTGAATGAAGAAACCTCACAGCTGCAATAAATCAGGTGTTATTTCACACCCTCTAAACTGCTTCCAGTGGAGATGGCTCGTGCTCCAAGGAATTCGAGTTTCAAACCCTAAGGTTCGCGGGTGGTGGACGTGCTTTCGGAACAAAGTTGATCAATTCTCGATAATAATCACGCCTTATGCGAAACCGAAACCAGGCAAATTACCTTGCTCAAAGGTCGATTTCCTGGGCGGGATTTCATTAAAATATTCCACTTTAATTGGCTGCAGGTTTCTCCGCTAGTCAGGTTGAATATTTTTAGCTATAAGTGCAAAATCAATACTTGCGGTCCCCTTTAGATGATGGCGGTAGCACCCTCAAGGAAAGGTATCACTTAAGTTATAATTTAAAATTATAACTTTGCCATATATTAATCATTAAAATAATTAGCATATTTTACAATTAATACTGATTAAATATTAATATCTTTATTACTTCCATCGGGCCTGACGGATTCCATTCGTGAACCGGTATTGATTGGGCAGCTGCTGATCTCATCACGCTTTAAAAATAGCGGGGTCCCCGCGGCTGCCTGCCGAGGGGAGACTTCACTAAAACCAGCAATTCACCAAAAGTCCGTCCGAGCCCCAAGCGAATGAGAAAGACTGCAGTCAAGCTACTGGCGAAGGCGGGCAGCTCGAAGTGACCCTCTATCCGATCTATGGAAGACCTAGAATTGATGACCAATCCTATTTTCGAAATTAATGCGAGAGGTTGCCCAGCGATAATATACCCATTTCCTAATTTCCCCACTTGGCGGTCCACATGCCGCAACCATCAGAGTATATCCGGATGCCATCAATGGCAGATGCGGATGTGCGATGGCTGAAACTCTCTAAGCACGGAACTTCAGTCTTATCTAGTTGAGTCACCTTGTTGTTGGTCTGGAGCAGGACCAAACCCAACTTTTCACACACCTTCAAAGGCATGACGTTACTTGATGCACCAGAATCTATCAAACAATTGTGCAGTAGTTTCCCAAAGATTATGATTGAAATGAGGAATGGGGCTGGTTCATCCTTCCCCTGATAGAACACGACTGGATTTCTTCTTTCATCTATCATGCTATTCCTTTTCTCATCTTTTATGCTTGACTGAATTTGGTTATCTTGGACAACCTCCTTCAGATTATGCTCTTGCTCTTGCTTTTTCTTTTGCTCTTGCTCTTCAGGAATATCGAACCGAACTCTTCTTTTATCTTCAGTCGTTGATTTCTCAGGCCCGCTTGAAGACTCTTGCACTACCCCTACAAAACTTTGAGACTGTTGCTGAGCTTCCCCTCCGTCATATGGCATCTAGGACACCTCCTCCACCATATTTGTGTTTTGTGCGAAACGAGACTGTGTGTTGATAGGAGGATTTCTTGGTGCACTAGGTGTTTCTTGAGAAGTATATCTTGACACGAGAGTGCCATTCAAACTCCCCAAAAGAGTGTTTCTAACCTCTAGAATCTTCATTAGCTCATGGAGGGGAAGACTAACCTTCATTCTTTTGAATTCTTCTAACACATAGGAGCTGAGCCTCTTGATATCCTCCCTAGGAGTATCCACCCTTTGTAAGTGTTCAACTTGGTGAGCAGGTTGTTGCGCAACTTGCTGAGTAGGTTGTTGTCCATTCCTACTTTGCATTGCATTCTGCTACCTGTATTCAGGAGAATCTTTAGGTACATTTGGATTGTTGGTTGCATTTGTATGTGAGGGATTTGTAAAGTTATTTGGAGGCATCGATGAAGTCAGAGGTTCCTTTGGTTGATAATTTCTCTGATAAACCTTAGGAGCTCCAACCCCTATTGTCTGAAAAGCTTGTACTTCCCTTCCTTCTACTAAAACACTATTATTGAGAGGTGGAAAAATATAACCATCCATGTGAAGAGGCTGCTCTGATGATGCATATGTGGCATGAGATTCTGATGACATTTGAAATTCTAGCGTCCCTACGGGACCATTTGCTGAAGCCGGCAAAAATTTGTGGTTAATTATTGGAGGTGTGTAACTCTGAAACTCAGGAGGAAAGTTGAAATCTTCCAGGATCAACGCCTGATCGTATCGGGTTGCTGGGACCAATTCATAGCCTGGGACTAGAGGATTCTTCGTGGCTTTCGTATTCTTCACCTCTCCTTTGAAAATATCAGCCGCAACTTGGAATTTATGGCATTGGAGCTCGGAGTGCTGATTGGTGTTGTCTAACCTACACCATCCTGACAAGGCGGCCTCAACCAAGAAGACTTTGTCCACAAGATGGTTCTCAGGAGGTGGTGGATTGTCCAATGGTGAAGGAACGCCTCCATTGTTAGGCCCTATATTCTAGGATCTTTTCTGAAATCCCTGATTGTTATTTCTATACCCATGATTGTTTTCATGATTGTACCGTTGATGGGTATCTTGGTGACTCAGAGGATTATCTTGATATCCTCGGTTAGCACCTTGATGTGCTTGATAATTTCTTAGCATGGACTGTATTTGATTTTTGATTCCTGAGGTAAGTCACCTCAGTTGACAACCTTTTCATTTGTTCTATTATGTCTTTCATTTCATCTTTCTCCTCTTGAGGTTTTACTGGTGTCACTGTGCTCTATAGATATATAGGCTACGTTGCTTGAGTCTGGGATAAAGGTATCCCAGGATGGAGAACTAGCTGATTAGATGGCGCTTGTATCTGGCTAGCCAATTGAGGAATTGGATTCAACGGTGGAACTTACTGGTTCCATGCTGAGCCAAGCATCTGCATCTGATTGTTTGTCGTAGCCAGGCCAGTCTATTGTGAGGGCCCAGTTATGTTTTTCCCTAAACCTTGACTTACTTCGACAGCCTTAGCATAAGTTTGATTCATATTAGCCAGAGTGGGGTGAGATTTCACAAACAATACAGTCAAGGGATCCAAGGTTGAATAGTATTCCCTGCCATCAACAATAACGTAGGGGGTACGTAGCCTTGTGAGAGCCTTTTGAAATCTATTGTTCAACGCATGGATGGGCTCTTTGTCTTTTCTTCTTACTTCTACAAACTGACGATAAAGCTCCATGGGAGTAATAGGTATACCAAAATTTCCAGTGAAGGCCTCCATATGCTCCCATGACCTTATCGATCCAATTGGAAAGTGAATGAACCAGTGGTGAGCTTCCTCTCCCAAAGAATATGGAAAGAGTCTGCAAGCCACGTCCACATATGCAATCTTCCTATTGTGTAGGTGATCTTTGAACATCTTGATGTGGTCCTCAACAATATAGTTAACATCATTGACATGGAACTTAGTGCAAAAATGCTCTAGGTTCTTTAGCATGTCATGGTAATCAACAAACTCTAGCGGAGAAGGGTTGGTAACCAACCACCTAGCACCATTGGTAGCTGGTTGGCCTCCTAGTTGAGCCATAGCTTGAACTGGTTGTCACCGCTGATAAACAATTACTTGGGCTGGTTGTTGTTGAGCTTGAATCAATTGTTATTGTTGATTAACAGGTTGGACGGACTGTTGCTGAATAATTATTGGTGTAGTAACTTGAACTGATCTCGATTGAACAAACCTCAAAATGCTTGGTGGAGTTTTGAATAAACTCGAGATTTCTTCTCCACTTTCTTCTTTGTTTGACTAAACTTCTTCGCTTGACTTGACTTCTTTGCTTGAATGAACTTCTTTCTTCTTCCTCGCTCTAGTAAGTAACTCTAACTCCACAAATTCTTTGGATGAATTGGGTGTTGACCTCAAGATCCTTTTCAACTTGTCTGGTGAAAACAAAATGATACGATCTAGGATGTAGCTTCTTATCGGCGAGGTTCGAGAGCAGGAGCAAGTGGTTGTCTCTGATTCAACAAATCTCTTTCAATAGCAATTTGAATTTTAATGGCTTTCTCTTCTTCTTCCAACAGGAAGCAAGTTTTCATATACTCAGCATACCTCCTCTTTGTTTTCCACACGAGATTGTTGAATCTTGAAATAATATCTTCTTGATCGTTGTTGAAACCCAAATTCGGCTGCAACAATGGAAATATCTCTCTATGCGGTAGCACCATCTTGATTCATGATATACTCTTCTCCAATAAAATTG
>VDFB02037184.1:0-27647 GCA_007258455.2 Sequoia sempervirens
TGAACAATATCTTTTGTATCAGTAGTACCTTGCAAGGTTGAGACACATTTTCTTAGCAGGGTTAGGGTTTTTTACTACAATTTTGGATATGTAATTCCTATTTTTATTAATAAAATTTTAGTGGATTTACACTTTTATTTAAAAAATATATTGTATTAAAAATTAAATAACAAGAGAAGAGAAAGAGAGTGAAAACCCCTATTTTAGGGAAGTGCTCCAAATTAAAACTTACAAGCTGAAAAATAAAAGTTTTGGAGTTGCTAAGGAGCCTATGATGAATGGTTGAGCCCCTATTCTAGTCTTTTGACCTCCATGGGAAGTTGAGATGTAGAAAAATGTAAAATGGTGTGTGCTTTTATCCTAAGTGTGTCTAGGAAGGTAAAAGAAGTGACAATGCTACAAATGAAACTATAGGGAGTGAAAACTAATGTTTGTAAATGATAATGATTAAAAGGAAATGAATATTCTAAGGTTCTAAATGTAATAACAAAGTATTATACAATAATAAAATAAATAAATAGAAGGAAAGTGAAATAATAAAAATAATGGCATATCAAAAAGCTTAATGAGATAAGTCTATCAAAGAATTTTTCTAGACCTTGAATGAGTGCTTTTGAATATTGTAGAATGTTGATATGGAGTTCAAATGCTAAATAATTATATAAATTACTAGAAACTATTGGTAAGAGTGATTTAAAATGGGATGAAAGGAGGGAGGTATTAGTGAGTTCAAGGGCTAGAGAGCTATTCAAATTTATTCTAGAGTGGTTACCCCTAACTCAAGTAGGTAGCATATGCTAAAATACTCAAAACTAGCTACTGAATTCCAAACTATTATAGGATATTAGTGGATTGCACAAAAATTTCATGTAGCACTTGTGTCCAAATAGTTTCAACTCTTAGAAAGGCCAAACACTAGAAAATCACAAGGTTAATATGACTAAAATATTCATTCTCACAAAAGGGACCATGGGAAGCAAGGCCTTCGCACCATGGGTAAAAAAATGCTAAGTAAAGAGCCAAATTAACCTAAAAATCTCTAGGGGAGGTGGGCATCAAAGTGAATCCAAAAAATAATGTACAATTACAAGGGTATATAATTTTTTATATTAAATTTTTCCCCACTTTAGCAAGCTTGTTACACTAAGTGATATGCTATGCTAAACTACAAAAATAAAATAATAAAAGTAAATAAATTCAAGAATATGAAAAAAATGATACTATAGAGGATGCACAAGATTCTTCAAGAAAAGTGGTTATACCCCTAGGCTAAGAACCTACAAAACAAATGTGTTGATCCCTAAAAACCTTTACATTGTAAGTAATATTAGGGTAGCATATAAAACATACACAAGGAAAGGATTGGACAAATATAACCTAAAAAATGATTATGTTAGAAAATAAGATAGACTACTAAATAATAAACATACACAAGAGAATGGAAAACACTAACAAACACACAAATTAGAAACACGGGAAGAGAGATAATGATGAAGAGAGAGGTGTAGTCCCAATATCTATTAGGAAAATTCAAGGTATTGTTCAAAGACTAGCATGTTCTATATACCTAGGAACTATTAAATACCTTCATGGATCACAAACACTACAAATTTGGTTTTAGGGTGAACATAAGAAGTATAAAAAGGTAGGACATATGAATTGCATGGGCTAGCAAGGAATATTTCTAAGTGACTCGTATGCTACTAAAGTATGCCATGTAAAGCACATGGGATAGAAAAACAACATTACAAGGCGTTTCATATGCTACTAATTCTATATTGAGCATAATAACAATGTGGATGTGTGCATATGTGTAGATACACATATGAGAGGTACAAAAATGGATGCCCCCTTAAAAATTGCATGAATGAAGAAAGTGCAATTGATTTTAAGGTGAAAGAGGGTAATAAGGTGAAGAAGCTTTAGGAAGAATATGGATATGTACCTGAATTTACCAATAAAATATAGAAGATGATTGCTATAAAATGCATAAAAAGAGGATGTTTGAAGCATGAAACATGCAAAAATATTCTCATAGAATTACATCAAACTAAATAGGTATATCACATGGAAATAAGCAATATTGCATGAAATACACAAATGGATTTATAGGCTTGGAATTAGTATGTATATATAGGAAATAAAATCATGAGTTAGGGAATTAAATATAATCATCTCCAAGCCTATATAAGTACAAATAACACAAAAAAATTCAACCAAATATTTTTTTTGATTCAACATGAAAGAAACCTAAGTACCTTGATGCTTTGCATAATCCCTAAAATATCGCAAAATCAAGGTAGAAAAAAAATAGATAAGAATGAGATAAATATAAAATAATGTCACAACATTGTGTTCCTCTTGTATTCATATACCTAAAAGGGTGGAAATGTTCCTCAAGATAACTAACAAACAATACATGGTATAAAAGCACAAGAACAAATAATCAAGAAACTATATCTAAACATATAAATATATAAGACAAGGATGACATTCTCAAGGTCCTTAATCTAGTTTAAAGGTGGAAGTGGGGTGAATAAGTGATAGGAAAACCATAGGAGTATCATTAGTAGAAGAATGATTAAAAAGATTCCACGCAAGAGAGGATGGAGCAATATCCTCCATGGTATTTTTCATAGGGGAAGTTTTCAATAATCACATTCATAGAAGTTAATGCTAAAATATTCATAACTAATTTGAACATACATTAATCTAAAGATGGAGTAGGAAAATCAATATCTATATAAGACACTAATGAATCTGGATCACTACTAAGGCCATAATTTTGTGAGAAAAGGGTGAAAATAGACTGGGGTGGAGGAATGTACTCCATGCTAGGGAGAAGTGAGAAAGAAGAGCTTAGAGGTGGTGAGATAGGATTAGTCTTAGTTCTCTAGAAAGTGTAGTGGGGTAATATTTTGGGTTGTATTTAGGATGGGGATAGGTATTTTGATGTCTAGGTTAGATGGGAAAAGCTCAAGGAACACTTGATAGTGGTCGCACATGAAAGGAATAAAGGATGAAAAGGTAGTGCTAGAAATAAAACTCACATTAGGAAAATCTAGTGGAGTTGAGAAGGGTGGATAGTTAAAAATACTTGGAATGATAAGAGGATCAAGGGAAGGAGGTCAAGACTTTGTGAATGCACTAAGGTCTTAAATTAGAAAGCTCCTTATGTGGAAGAGAAGTGGTAAGTTTAGGAGGGGTCATGGAGGTAATTCATGATGCATAATTCTAGATGGTGTTTGTGGGAATGAATCGTGAATAGTATGATTGGACACATGGTGATGAAAGTTGTTCATTTTATCCAACTAATTATAGTGTGTGTATGCTAAAATTGGTGATAGGAGGGGTGGGGTCATCTGACTTAGATTGGTTTCCACATTTTATCCTAAGGATGGGAAATGAAATAAGAGCAAATATTGGAGATTGTCTAACCACACTAGGTGTAGAAGAAAAAGGTTAAGGATCAACCAACATGGGATTCTTTCCTCTTCATGACCTAGGAGTAGAGAAGGAACAAAAGCAACCACTAATTGTCAAGTAATTATAGGGGTTATAAATGCAATTGGGGGAATTATAGAAGAAATATAGCTCACCATGTACTTTTGATAAATTATAAAATATGTCAATTTAAGTCTACAAGTAGGCTATAAGGGGCGGGATAGAATTAATGAAGAGTGAATTTATCAAAAAGGGTGAGTAGCTGATATCAACTATATATTATAGTATGCACTATATTTCTATGGTAAAAATTTAGGTATTTGTGAATAATAGATGTAACAACCTACATCACTATGAGCCCAAAAAGATGCAAAATGAGTCTAATTTTAGAATGATGGTGAAGGAGGTATCTAGTCTCTTTGATCCTCCTTCAATAGAAAGGGTGATGGTACCCATAAATGGAACAAAAATTCCATAATCCATACATAAATAAATATTAGAATAATCATACTCATCTTAGTATATTTAGGTACCAAAACAAGATGAAAAATCAATCTATTGTAGGAATGATGATGAAGGTATCTAGGCTCATTGGTCCTCCTTGAATAGAAAAGTTGATGGTACCCATAATTAGAAAAAAAAATTCATAGTTCATACATAAATAAATGTTAGACGAATTATATTCATCTCATTATATTTGGTTGAAATATAAGAATTCCTTAGTCATTAAATTTTTCAAGCTTATTGGGTCAACCAAGGCACCAAAAATAGTTTTCTATTTTACCAAAATAGGAATGTAGAACAATACATCGTGTATGTTAGTTGGAACATCAATATAATTAATGGTGGACTCAAAAACTAGTCCATTCTGAGGTGCTCAAGATGGAAGGTCTATCATACCAACCATGTGAGTAAATAGGGAAGAAGTAATTAAGGATTGGCTATCCAACACCAATGATGACAAAATGAGAGGGATGGGTGGAGTGGGATTGGTGGCATGATCAATGTAGTTGGTGGATTAGTGTAGAAAAGTGTTAGAGTATATATAGGTTTTGATAAGGTAAATAAATAGACTTGTTTATTCTATCATTCACCCTAGTGACATGGGTGGCATAAGAGACTATGACATCTTCAATACTATGCTTAAAAGAAAACATTTTTTTCTATATCATGTTTAAGAATTTTGTGAAATTGACAAAAAAAAAATTGATTTATAGGAAGGGGAAGCATTTTATTGGTATCAATAGGATGAATAGGAGAGAACTATATCATTTTTTTGAGATAATCTTTTGTATCATGGAGTTTAATGGTTCTTCAGGAGGAGTGAATTGATGATTTTTTTGTGATCTTGATGTTAATGTCATCATCATAGCAAAGGGTGATATCATAGAAGTGTTGGTTATGGTAGTGGATGCTAAATTCCTAAAGAAGTTGTTATTAATTTTTTTATATACGATGTAGAAGCCCCTAATAATGTAACAAGAGATAGTGAGGAAAAAGGAGATGCCTCAAAATAGCTAACAATCTACTAATAGGCATAAGGAGACGCCTCAAAATAGCTAACAATCTACTAATAGGCATGCAAGGCTATGTAGAGATATGCAAATGAAGGATATATCATCAATAAAATATTATCCCTAATTAGAGAATGATGGTTTCCTATGAAAAATAGCTACACATTTGATTCAAGGTTTGGGAAAGGAATATGGGAGAAGAGGGGATGATAACAAAAGATGAAATCAATAAAAAATTCATTGACAACTTGTTGACAATGAACCAAGTTAGTGAACATGGCTTCAAGGCCAATGTTAGCTTTAAAATGTTAAAGAAATTGGTTAATGATTTGGTCAAAAGATAAAATAGAATGGTTAGGAGAGAAAAACCAATCCAATGTCATCCTAAAGGGGGTGAGGAGATAATTTTTCTAGCATCTTATCTTAGAAAAGAAAGTAACTACATGAAGTAGTGAAAGTATCTAAACATGAGCTTGTGTATCATCTTTGTCATTATATTTCTTCAATTTGGGAACCTCCAAATCCATAGGAAGTGGTACAACAAGAATATCAAGAGAAATTAGGCTACAATGATAATATGTAGAAGTAATTGTAAGCTAGTAGATGGTGAAACTAAATTGTTGTTGTATCCTTCCCATGTTCTACATGAATTGATTTATTACAAGATTAATAGTGTGAAAAGTGGTAGTAGTAGTAGTGGTGAGAGGAGAAAAAGGAGGCTATGAAAGAATACATGGGATGGAAGAACCTATGAAGTGTTGAGATGACTAGTAAGATAGTTAAGTGGAAAAGGTTGTGTTTAAGGAATATGTGCATATGATGAATGGGGTTTGAAGCTAACATCATAAAGGTAGTGACATAGGTAGAAGTATCCATGTGTAAACTTGAAATTAATATAGACATGTTGAGTTGTATGTTAGAATGAAATTCATAGGCCTACTCATGCATAGTCACTAATGTAGAAACTTCACTGCTAACTATAAGGGCAATACCATGCAATAAATCTAAGACTTCTAGATCATTACATAATTGTGTGTTTATGGACTCTAGAATGGATTCATAATTTTCATGCATAGTATCATCAACATTACTTATTTTCTTTGGAAATCAGTAAGATTTTTATCTAAGTTATACACCTCAATATAAAGGGTGGCTTCATGATTGAATTTTTCCTCTATGTCATGAAAATTAGTGGGAGGTGATGTAGGTAACTATGAAAGAGTTATGCTATTAGGATTGAAATAAAAGTTGGAGAAATCAAGTTTTTTTTCTTATGGGAGTTGTATGAGGTCTTGAAAGATATATATTTGTATTTTGAATACTCCTACAAAAAATATTAAAATAAAGTGATCGAGTTGTGAACCTCATAAAATGTAAAGGGCTCACAACACACAATTGAGGGTGTGTATGAGATTGGTTTTCTTTTTAAGGTTTTATAATTTTTAGAAAGAATTGTTTTCAACTAGTGTGTTCAATAAATTATAATATAGGTAAAAATCAATTTAACTTAGAAAAATAAATTATTCTCTAAATTCAATGATTCTACTATATTACTCTAGGATTAATCTATTGTTTAGGAATGAAATGCTTTGCTACTATTTTTTAAAATAAAATGTTTATATTATCCTAGGAGTTTTTTTAAACTTAGAAATGTAAAATCACTAATCTAAACCAAGAAAGGCAAATAGAAAATTGTTGTTTACTACTAACTAGAACATAAATTCACAAAATTGATGTTATAATAGAAAATAACAAGAAAGATGGAATCTGGAGCTAGCTATTAGAGCTCTCTAGCTAGGATGCCTACATGACATTTATATGTACATGTGACATGCTATCATCTATATGGTTTTAGGGATGTAGTGAACTAGAAAACTCACTTCTCTCCTCAAATATACTAACCAACTATGCATGGAATGAGGAACACACAAAGTAAATACTCTAGGTATGATGAAAAATCAAATGAAAATAATTTAAACTAAATATTTTAATGAAAATAAAATGACAAGATAAGAGATAGAGAACAAAAACCCCTATTTCAAGGTCTTTCAAATAAGACGTAAAAAAATATAAAATAGTGTGTGTGTGTGTGTGTGTGTGTGTGTTTTTTATCCTAAGTGTGTCTTGGAAGGAAAAGCCAATGGTAATGTTATGAATGTAACTATAAGGAGTGTAAATCAGTGTGTGTAAATGAGAATTCTTGAAAGGAAATGGAGATCCCAATGTGCCAAATACAAGAACAAAGGATTCTACAATAATAAAAGAAAGAAATAGAATAAAAATAAAAATAATGACACCTTAAGAATATTGATTAGACAAGGCTATTGAAGAGTGTTGGTAAACCTTCAAGGAGTGATTTTGAATGCTATAGAATTTTTACATGGAGTTCACAATACTCAAGAATGCTAGAACTTATTAGAAATTAATGGAAAGAGTGTTGTATATTGATAAATACAAGAGATTTGATGGATGAGAATAATAGAATATGATATATTTTCAAAATGAGAAGAAATGATGGAGATATGGGTGATTCTAGGGACTAGAGATCTATTTGGATTCACTCTAGAGTGGTTACCACCAACCTAGGAAGGTTTGGAGTGGTGCAATTCTAAAAAATGGATATTGAATGATAAACTATCATGAGACTTTAGCATGTTAGGCTACAATCTAGATATTTTTAGCTCTTACAAAGGACAAACAACAAAAAATCATAAGGTTAACACAATTAACACATTAATTTTCACAAAAGGGACCATGGGAGGCAAGGAGACACCATGGGTGAAAAAATGCTAATTTAAGGAAAGAGCTAGATGAACCTAAGAACATGTTAGGGGAGGTAGACACCAAAAGTGAGTCTAAAATATAATGTGAAATTACAAGGGCATGCAATTTACAATGTTACACCATGGCTTGATTTTGAGATGCCCCAACACTTAACACAATCCAATTACACCTACCTTAAATTTTCCTCCATAATAATAACATGCAACCCATGCCATAGTAATAAGATGGATTCCAACAACTATAGGAATAAGAGATGGATTTCAAGTTCCATTGTACCCCCATGGAAAGTTGTACTAACCACCATCAAGTTGAGAGAAATTTTCCTCTATAAATTTCAAAGATCCCCCTTTTTGATGAGAATATACATTCTTAAATCCTTGATATATAAAAATAACAAAGATAAAATGTCAAATTAGAAGATCAAATGATGAAAACTCTTTGAATTCCACATTTTGTTTGCGTTGTGATGTGCTCAATAATTTTGATTGATTGACATTCATAATTCTACCAAGGTGATCATGCATTCACCATGGTTTATGATGTATTCATCGCTTTCAAAATCCAATGAATTCACCATTTAAATAAGTTTTACAGGTCATTCTAAGGGATCTCCAACTCATTTCAAAGACTATCTGAGATGTTTTATACCACCCTAGACACTCCTCTAACACTGTTACAATCCTCAATACTTTATTTTGATGATGAATTTCATCTCCTACACCCTTGACAACATCTTCACAAATGTAGACACATTGACTAGGCAATGGTCCAATATCATTGATCCAATTTTTAGATCAATAAATAATGCTCACACTTGTACACACTAACATATTAAATCTAAATGCAATGTTAAGGCTTAAAAAACACTTCTCTTTTGATATATGGGATTAAACCATGATAAATAAAATTTGAATCTCATCATCTTATAATGTGAAACTCATGTTAGTAACAAAATGAAATATAAGCATATAATCAATTGATTCTCATTCTTCTTTCTTGCATTGCATGATTAGCAACACTTTTCTTAGGCTTAATACCCATAATGAAAATATTCCACAAGGGAATGAACTAAGTTCACAAAAGAAGTGATAGAAGCATGTGATAAAGAATAAAACCATGTCAAAGTATGACCACTCAATCTTGTTGGAAAAATCTAGCAAGCAACTTGTCCTCATGAAAATAAGTGAATCATGTAGTTTGGAAGGATCTCGAATGAAGAAATGGATCACTTCTACCATCATACTTTGAAATATAAAATAATTTTCCACAAATCAACTTGGGGAAGTATAAGTCAAAATGTCATATGTAAAAGGATTATGAAATATCTCATTAGTAGAATCTTTATTTTTGAATATTTTCTCATAATCATCAATACATGACTATCTAGATGGTCTAATGTACTCATGATGGAGAGATCATATAATGTGATTTAAGATAATTCTCAACACATTCCATATACATATATATGTATATCATATGTAATAGTGGAGGAGGATGAATGGTATCACTAACTAGTGGCATACTATCCCCACATATTCCTAGTAAATATTGTAAAATATCCTCGCACTTTTTTTTATTGTATGCATATCTTAGCTATGTGCAAGATAAGGTGTACACTAATGCACCCATAAGTACTCAAAGATATATCATGAGAAAGATTGCAAGAATCTATAGAAGGATCCATGTGGACATCAAAATTTGGTATATCATCATGATTCGTAGAAAAATCCATAGGATCCTCCAAACAAGGGCTAATAAAATTTGAAAAATGAGAGTCATACATGAAACACTTATCTAGGAGCCACAAGTGAAATGATCTATAAAAGCACATGGTGAAGTATGAATATGTATAATAGGTATGCCACAAATCAAACCATTGTTTGATTTTATTTAATCAAAGCATTACCAAATACCTATGTTAATGCATCATCATTACGTATATGAGCATAATGAAATATTCCGAGCCAAATTTTTTCGATTTTTTACAATTTCAAATTACAAGCACCCGTTAAGGTTAGATGATAAACCAAACAAACCAAGAATGGCGTCGTGATGTGAGCATATGGTCAAAGGATCTTCTACTCTAAATCTGAAAGGGAACTCAACGTCAAGTATGTGCTACCCAATCCAATGCGGAGTGAGGGGCGACCATATGACGGAGTGATTACAATAACAATGCTTGAAAGAGAAATGCTGAAAGCTGAAAACACTCAACACCCAGAATGTGCTTGCTAACCCAGAATGGGAGAGTAGCTACCATAGGGCGGAGATTTATCTATTACAACAAGAACTGAAGGAAGAATAAGTATTACAATAACGATGAGCAATAATAAGAACAACTGGTCAGTACTACTGCCAGCTTACAAAGATGTCATTGCCTGCAATATCAAGACTTAAGATGCTCTTTCAAATGATGCATTCAACAAGGAAGCTTCTGCAAAGTATACAATGAAATCTCAACACCAACCAGATAAGGAAGATGCAGATTTCTTAAACTGTCATACAAATCTGCACTTTTTGTCATAAAACCAGCAACCTATGAATTTACTCATATGCTCATAACTCTCTCATTTCTCACCCAAATGATCTCAAATCTGATGCAATAGACCCTCAAAATGATGGCGCCTAACTTAGTAATAAGAAATGGCATCTAAAAATGGTTATTAATTACTGACACGAATCCCAATGCACTCTAGAAAGTTCGGCCTTCAAGGAATGACGGATTTGCATTATAAAATCATAAGCTTCGTATTAAAATCTGCAAATATTCATGAAGGGGCGCCCTTACCAATAAGATGCAATGACACAATACCCAGAACGAGATTATTTTTGTTTTCTGATTTACAAATGAAAACACGGATCTGCTGTAGCTTAAAATGCAAAATGCTGAAACCCACTAATATGCAAAACAGATCTAATAATGCACAAGCTGAAACAATGCTCAAAACTAAATGCAAACTCACAAATCTATCTTAAATCACCACTAGTCGCTGTCTTTCAAGCGAGAAGCAATGCCCAAGCTAGGAGGCCTTCATTCCTCGAAGCAATCCCAAAGCCAATCCGGCAGCATAACATTCCTGTAGATAAAAGATACCCAAATGATGATCCAAGTCTTCCTTTTATAATTTCAGGTTGACTTCTCGAAACCCTAAACTCCTCTCAAAGTCAAAAACCCTAATCTCCTCAAAGATGGCGTCCTTTTCCTTCAAGTTGAATATTCACTTTTAAAATAAATTCAATACTTTAATAAATGCGCCCACCTTATATCTTGATTTGACTTTGGATAAAATATAAAATAATCCTTAATGAGGCGCCACCCTCAAAAAGACCACTTTTCAAAACAACATAAAGTCAATAGACTAGGCCAAGGGGTCAACGTTCGAATAAAATATTAAAACGTGACTTTTAATTAAATATATCAACATCTCTCAATTGTGCCACTGCCAATAATGACCAAATGACCAAACTGAAGTAGGAAGTCAACCAACCGAACCCCGAAATTTTACTAAAAATAGTAAATTCAAGATGCTCAGAAAGCCGAGATAGACCACCTAGCTCTCTGAAAACAAAAGAATCTGAATTGAATCCACTAACTCTGAGCAAGGACATCCTTAAAAATAGGAAACCCTAATTTTACCTTCCAACTAGCCTTCGGGTTTCCAGAAAAAGGCCAACGGTCACTGGAAAGGTCAGGTTCGAGAAGGGGACATTACAATCCGCCCTTCCCAAAATTGCTTGTCCTCAAGCAATACCACCACAACTCCAGAAATTTTAAAACTAAACCATACGCAACAAGTATGATCCCTGGTTCCCACACCCATCGCAGGAAGGACCCACCATGCCGATGCTGCTCCACTCTGATCACATCCGTGAAATCATCATGCCTATGTTGCACTAACCTTCCTTGTAACCCCAAAGTGTTACTGTCCATGATACTCATACTGAAAATTTTTAAAGGACTGAGACCAGCTTCATGCAACGTCTCATGTCCAAGAGGCCCAAAGTCAACAGTATCAACTATACCACTGTCAACCACAATGGATAGGCTGCTCAACTCAAAATCAAACTCCTCAACATACCTCCATATTGCAACAAACGAAGCCCTGATGGAAAAAATGATATCTTCAAATCTTCTTGCAAAGAGGAAAGCAATCTTTGGCAAGAGCTCAACAAATTCAGCCTCATGGCTTCTTCTGGAGCTACTATGCATCAACTGAATTATATCGACACCACCATGAAGACTTCTAATCACTCTTACTATTCCAACTCCAAGAGTCTCAGAAGGGAAAGCCAAAGCATGTGGAAGTTCGTTGTCCAAAACCAATATAGTAAAGAAACTATCAAAATTTGCTTCACAAACCTCCATAGGATGCACTCCAAAAGTAGAATAGGTGCGAAGGAACAAATAATCTCTGTTGTTCAAGGCCGAAGTCAGCGAAGTGCAATCTGATTTTAGTACCTCACACAAGAAAAAATAGCAGCACCAAAGAAATTCCCAAGTGTGAGTGTATGATATGAGCATAGAGTTGCAAGGTAACAACTCAAAAATGGCCGAAAAACATACTAGAGCAATCTCCATCTGAAAACTACCACCTCGTTGGCAAGTGGTGATGAAAAAACTCTCCCAAACGAGAGTAACTCCACAAGTAACAGGGCTGGTCTGCCTCCAACCAGCAAGCACGAGTCTCAAAATCTGCTCTTGTCTTAGCCAAGGATCAACGCCAAGAGCAACCAATTGTTCCTCTTTCCAATCCATACTCAAAATTTCTCTCCAATCCATTTGTCGATGAACAAACGGAACCATCATGGGGCTGGAAAAGAAAGTCACAACATCATTAATACTGAAATTTTGATCCTTATCCTTCAAAAAGTCCTTCTTTCCACAAGTGATAAGCTCTATCAACCCATATTGAGAATCCCAAGCATGGATACCCAACTGAAAGTGATCTCCAACATACTGAAAAGAAAACTCAACACATTCCCAAATGCTAGTAAGGATCAAGTGCATACTGAAGAGATTGATGCCTCCGCTAATGAACCTTTGAAGCCTATCTATGAAAGCTTCAACAACATGGGAGCATGAACTATTAAATGACTTCAAATCCAAATCCAAAAATAGACCAATATGTGCCAAAGTATTGTTCAACCAAAGGGATGGATTGACAAACATGCAAACACCAAGTTCTGGTCCATCTTCATTCCCTTCTTCATGAGTAACAAGACTTAAATCTTCGCTTCTTGCTGCTGTACTGAAGTTACCAGCAGCTACCAAATCTTGCCTTGTTAACACCTTGGTGTCGAAGATGTTGAAATCTCCTCGAATCAACACTTCCCATGTATAGACTTCATCCTCAAACCCACTTATGCATTCATTACTAATCAACAGACGTGGCACTTCCTCATGGAGTGATATCGAGGCATCCAAGCACTGGAAACCAAACTCAGTTTCATTCTCTATTTCATCCTCTACTTCATAGAGAGGATTATCATAACTTTTCTCATCACCTTCTTGAAAAAGAGGATTGTCATAAACTTGAAAGTCATTCCTTTCGTCTTGCTGCTCCAAATCTGCACATGCAACCTTTGATTTTCTTGTGAAACCTTCAAGATCAAACTCCTCTCGAAGACTATCAATCTCATCAATTACTTGCTTGATTTCTCCAGCTCTTCGTGCATCCTCTTGCTCCTTGAAAAGTTTGAAATCTGCAAACTGGTCTTGAATCTTTCTTAGAGTCAACTGAGTTTCTTTCAACTTGTCCTTTGTTGATTTAAGCTCCAAAGTGAGCTCATCAACCATATTCTCCCTTTCTTCGAAAACAAGGAAGGCCTTCTTTGCAGATTCAACGGCATGATCTCTATCTTCAATCAAGCCTATGTACTTGGATTTCATGGTCTCCAAGGAATCTTTGATAAGTTGCAAATTAGAAAGAGCAACTTCATCTGTCACTCCTCCATGTCTCTCATCAAGCCGAGCCCTCCAGTAAAGCTCTTCAACCAAGCTATGTGTGCGATCAAATAGGGATAGAGCTTGCACTTCCCTGTTAACGGACACCTTGAATTGATCTTCCCACCCATAAGAATCTGAAGATGGTAAATTGTTGATAGGCCGCAACTGAAAATCAGAACTTCGTTTCACGCATTTGCTGCCCTCATTGTAGCCCCAACATTCTTGTACTTCACCACCAACTAGTGGAGAATGCTCAATGTCTTGGAAAGCATCATACTTCACTAAGTCTTCAACTCGTTGATTGCAATCAGCTTCATGCCTTGATAAATCAGATTTGTGTTTGGTAATTCCTCCAAACCTTTCATCTTCAAGAGCCAAATGGCCCTCAAACTCTGTTTCCTCTCCCATGTTACTTTGAACAAACTTGAAAGCAGCCCCAAACTTAAGCACATTAACACCATTGTCGGCTGATAGAGAACCCTTATCAAGTTCCATTTCTTCATCCGGATCAAAGGGAAATTCATCCCATACCGGTTTGTCATCACTAAGTGCCTTCACACCTGGATCCCAAATGGTGAGAGGCTGATTGTTTTGATCACAAGAAAAGTATTCTTTGTGCAACATTTGGAGTGTCGATTCTTGGAATAGGTCAACTCCCAAATCACTAAAGCTGATGTCTTCATAAGTACCTCCCTCCAATGGTTGGGTCTGAAGTTCAAACTCAAAACCACCCTTAGCACTGTCACTGAAAGGAAGTAGGGAATCTTTAGAGCTAGCTGTTTGAAATTTTTTATCATCCTTATCTTCAATGAACCTATCATCTATAGGTATGTTTCTGATCTCCTCATGAACAGTCATATGCATGCCATAGAGGTCTTCTTGATCACTTGTAATAAATTCATCTTGTGAAAACTCTTGAGGAGTTTGAACAGCAACAAGAGGAAAACTATCCATCACTAAATCTTCGACAAGAGGAGGTACAAACACCTCGAAATCATTACCAACATCATCACTTTGGTAACGGTCATAAGCTGATTCAAAGACACCAATAGTATTTCCTTCAACTTGCTCTTCTTCACTTGCTATCACATGCAAGTCAAGGGGCGTATTATGAGGCTCTACCCTTAACTCTTCACTTGCCAAGGTATCTTCATCAAGCTCACGTTCATTTTGATGTGATAGTGCACCTTGTTTGTGCCATCTTCAATGCTAGATGACTGATTTTTCTCTTCAACTTGCATATTTGTCGGCTGCAATCCACAAATAGGCACTTCATCTCCTTCCTTCTTTGATTCTTCGAACAAAGCTTGTTCTGCTTCCCTTTTTATCCTTTTCCTAATGTGGTCCACCATCTTCCACTTTTCGGGCTCCACTGACGCCACACACTTCAAATGGGAATCAAATGAAACATTGTACCTATAATCATCTGGCATGGTTTGATATTGCTCACGGAGTTTGACAGCCTCATCTTCACATTGTCTTTTAAACTGTCTGGCATATTCAATGAAGTCCCTTACGACATCACTAACCTTTCCTTCCTCCGATGCCATAGTTGAATCTGACTTCTCACGACCCATAGGCCTTAGAAAATGCAACATCTTTGAAACTTCTGAAAACTAATACTGAACTCAGCTCTGACCTCTGATGTAGAATCTGTTTTCTCTGTCAAGTGAACTCTGATGGGCACAGGATGGCAGGATCTTGGCTCTGATACCACTGAAATATTCCGAGCCAAATTTTTTCGATTTTTTACAATTTCAAATTACAAGCACCCGTTAAGGTTAGATGATAAACCAAAACGTAGAAGCAACTCTAACCAAGAATGGCGCCGATGATGGCGAGCATATGGTCAGAGGATCTTCTACTCTAAATATGAAGGGAACTCAACGTCAAGTATGTGCTACCCAATCCAATGCGGAGTGAGGGGCGACCATATGACGGAGTGATTACAATAACAATGCTTGAAAGAGAAATGCTGAAAGCTGAAAACACTCAACACCCAGAATGTGCTTGCTAACCCAGAATGGGAGAGTAGCTACCATAGGGCGGAGATTTATCTATTACAACAAGAACTGAAGGAAGAATAAGTATTACAATAACGATGAGCAATAATAAGAACAACTGGTCAGTACTACTGCCAGCTTACAAAGATGTCATTGCCTGCAATATCAAGACTTAAGATGCTCTTTCAAATGATGCATTCAACAAGGAAGCTTCTGCAAAGTATACAATGAAATCTCAACACCAACCAGATAAGGAAGATGCAGATTTCTTAAACTGTCATACAAATCTGCACTTTTTTGTCATAAAACCAGCAACCTATGAATTTACTCATATGCTCATAACTCTCTCATTTCTCACCCAAATGATCTCAAATCTGATGCAATAGACCCTCAAAATGATGGCGCCTAACTTAGTAATAAGAAATGGCATATAAAAATGGTTATTAATTACTGACACGAATCCCAATGCACTCTAGAAAGTTCGGCCTTCAAGGAATGACGGATTTGCATTATAAAATCATAAGCTTCGTATTAAAATCTGCAAATATTCATGAAGGGGTGCCCTTACCAATAAGATGCAATGACACAATACCCAGAACGAGATTATTTTTGTTTTCTGATTTACAAATGAAAACACGGATCTGCTGTAGCTTAAAATGCAAAATGCTGAAACCCACTAATATGCAAAACAGATCTAATAATGCACAAGCTGAAACAATGCTCAAAACTAAATGCAAACTCACAAATCTATCTTAAATCACCACTAGTCGCTGTCTTTCAAGCGAGAAGCAATGCCCAAGCTAGGAGGCCTTCATTCCTCGAAGCAATCCCAAAGCCAATCCGGCAGCATAACATTCCTGTAGATAAAAGATACCCAAATGATGATCCAAGTCTTCCTTTTATAATTTCAGGTTGACTTCTCGAAACCCTAAACTCCTCTCAAAGTCAAAAACCCTAATCTCCTCAAAGATGGCGTCCTTTTCCTTCAAGTTGAATATTCACTTTTAAAATAAATTCAATACTTTAATAAATGCGCCCACCTTATATCTTGATTTGACTTTGGATAAAATATAAAATAATCCTTAATGAGGCGCCACCCTCAAAAAGACCACTTTTCAAAACAACATAAAGTCAATAGACTAGGCCAAGGGGTCAACGTTCGAATAAAATATTAAAACGTGACTTTTAATTAAATATATCAACTTATCTCTCCAATTGTGCCCTGAAGCCAATAATGACCAAGTCAACTGACCAAACTGAAGTAGGAAGTCAACCAAGCCGAACCCAACTGAAAAACTGCCAGAAATAGAATTTACTAAAAATAGTAAATTCCTGAAGATGCTCAGAAAGCCGAGATGAACATACCACTGCGAAGCTCTCTGAAAACCCAGAAAGAATCCGCCATTGAATCCACTAACTCTGAGCAAGGACATCCTTAAAAATAGGAAACCCTAATTTTACCTTCCGACTAGCCTTCGGGTTTCCAGAAAAAGGCCAACTCCTGGAAAGGTCGTTCCGAAGGACATTACAATATGAGGATACAAATTATTTAACATGTAAAGATGGATCATATATTTACCATTAAATAAATCTATTAAATAAGTGCATTAAAAGAATGTGTATCATAAACTATTTTTTTATGAATCAATTAGTCATCATCCATATCATGATGAGATAATTAAATAACATTGTAACCCTCACTTTCAATACATCATCAATAAACCTAGAGTAATAAAATAGAGAAGAACGACTAGTAGCATCATTGGAAAGTAAAACATGTGCATCTACATCACTAGATAGCACAAGAAACGATGAAGAAGTAAAAACATATGGAGGAGAATCCATAGATGTAAATAAAGACTATCATGAGATGGAGAAGGAATATGCTCACTAGCTACAACATCACATAAATCAACACCCCTAGATGTATCAAATGAATGTAGAGTTAAAGCAGTAGCTAGGTCACTATATAGGCCACAAAAGAGGTATCATCATTGTAGAAATTCACCTTTGACCCTTGATTCACCATTTTCACATTAATTAATTGAATAAATTATAATTTAATTAATTATTTCCATAATTTATTACCATCCCATATTCTCGAAGTTAATTAAATAATTTAATATTTAATTTTAATTACCCTTCCTACAAGTAATTTTTATCTTCTTCCCAAGGTTAATTAAATTAAAAACCTTAATCCTTTAATTCCTCCAACTTGAAAAATTAATTAATTAAAGCTAGTTAAGCTCCCATTAACTTTTCTTCTAGATTTTAATTCCATCTCACCTCAATCCTCCAACTTTTAATCTTGGCCATTCCATATCCCCACATGGATCAAAATTTGAACTTACCTTATCTAACAAGTGTTCTTACCTTCCTTATGCTCCCACATGTGTGAGAATTCCTACTCACCCCACTCCTTTCTCACACATATGTGAGCATGCAAAATTGTAAGTCTAAAACCCTCTCAAGCCTCCACCCCATCTTTGTCTTGTTAGACCTAAGCCCAACATATTGCTCACACATGTGTGAGCATGCCTTTCCTTACACCTCACCAATCTCCTTTCCTCTTGTGACACTTGTCACAAGGTTTTAATCCTTCCACCAATCTTCAAATATCAACCCTCCATCAAAATTTATATCTTGGACCTTAGTTTTTTTGTGATAAATCTATAAATTAAGGCCTCTTTTCTTTATTTATCTTCATATCCATACCTAACTTATGTTTCCATTTTATCTAAGTCTAGCCTTGATTTATTGTTATGTTGGTATAATGAAGAGCAATCTACATTCATACAATCACACTTATCACACAATTTGAGCACATCAAGTGAAGCTTTTGGGTGCACTTCACTTTCAACTCAATTGGAGGAGCAAGATAAACAAGGTAAAATAATTGCTTGTTGTTCAATTTTTTGTGCTCATTAATCTTGTGTTGTTTTTCTTTGTCTTCAATCATAAAGCATAGTGACATAGGAACTGAGCTTCCAGCATAGGAGGCAAGATTGGTAAGGAAGGAGCAAAATACATCCATGTGATAAAGATATAACAATGAAAGTGCACAAGGGAGGGTGGTTCAAGTAAGGATCAAAGAGATACCAAATAATAATTATAATCTAAACCCAATCAAAATAAAGTAATATGAAGCACATGCTAGGTTGGATCCAAATCCTAATCAAGTTTACAATAAAGGAATAATAATCAATATTATCACATCTAAAAAATCAAATATATAAAGAAGATCAAGCCCCTAGGGTTAAATCCTAGAAGGGTTTGAAAGTCAATTTTACTAATTCATGTAAGGGAAAATAACACAATTGTAAATATACAAAGTAAATTATTTAAATCATAATGAGTATTAATTTAATCTAGGTTAAAAAACTAGAATTGGAAATGCATACCTAGTTGAATCTTTAAAAAGAATCAAATAACAATAATAAGTGTGTACCTAAATGTTGATGAAGAAGAGATGGATTTGATTATAGTAGATGATTCCTACTTGAAATTAGAAATTGAATCTAGAATGATTGTAATTTGTGATTTTTGAATATTTTTGACGACCTAGTTTACTTTCTGACTTACAAAATTGATATTGGTGAGTGTGATATTGAATCTTGCATGCAAATTTTGAACTTGGTTCATGGATACAAAATTCACTTATTTTGTCCACTAGAATTTATTTGTGTTGATGTCAATGATGTGTGTTTGAAAAGGATGTTGTTAATAAACACCATTTAGGAGCTTACTAGGCAAGGTGATTCTCCTTTGGTCAAGCCCTTATTACTAAACAAATTGGAAAATGTTGGCAGACAACATGCAAAACATGCAATGATACCTATAATGTTGATGCACACTTGTAATGTAATGTTGATGCTTTATTATGTGCTCAAATGGTAATGCTATGATGTTGTAAGGGATGTTCCTAGATCATCTTAAAATGAATTGTGGTTTGTCCCTAAAGACAACACCTTAGCACACAAGTTCATAAATTTTGTGTTCAAGTTGATACATAGTGACTAATTGGAGGAATTTGTATTTGCCCAAATTTAAACATAATTTTAGAAAGTGTAGGATAATTTCTACAAATTGTAGAAATGAACGAGATTCGCTTCTACATTTGTAGATCTAACCAAGACATATGAATAAGAATTATACAAATTCAAACCCAATTAAATTCAAATTATTGAACAATGTTTACACTAAAACATACCACTTGTATAATAACAATTGATCAAATCAGAAAGAACCCATAGTTAAGCATCATTTTCTCCCTTGGAAATTGTTTAGATGTGATTTTTATACAACATTGTAAATATTCCATGTGTTAGAGAAACTAGAGAAAATTATAAACTTTGGTCTTATAAAGGGTGACAAATCCCACCGCACAACATTGTAATTATTCGGTGCGTTTTGATAAAACTGAAAAATTGTTCTTACAAATGGGAACAAATCCCACAATTAGAGGATTTCGTAGACTATAATGTGGAAGGAATATTTGAGGGCGAAATTTCTCTGAATTTCCCAAACCAAACCCATACCTAGTCAAATCACTAATGAGTCTTTTGCAGACGCCGTGACAATCTACCCTTCAATAGATAATTTATCAAACATTTGATGTTGACAGGAAATAGCTACTTACAGATGTAGTAATTCATATAAAATTGAGTGCCGTGACATGTACGCTGGAAAACGTAAGCATGACGTTGGAGAAAGAGATGGGAGAAAATGACGCCAGTTGATGCCTCGTGGAGATATAGAAATGACAACTTACATATTTAAGGCATGATTTGACGACTCCAAATCTTGTTGGTCTTTAGTGTGTATTGATTGTACTGACATTCACAGGCTGCCAAACAAACCCATTATAACTTGAAACTCATTCATTGGGTGGTTCCAATTGGAGCAGTAGTGATGGTGAAGATGAAGAGAAACATTGCTTATTCAACCACCAGCTTTGATACAAGTTTTGATGAGGGCATTGGTGAGGAGGAATTGGATGAGTACTACAATGATAGCTCTAATGGAGAGAAAAAGCTGAAATGCAGGAGGTTGACTATGGAGCAGGTGAGGGCTCTGGAGAAGAACTTTGAGCTGGGGAAGAGGGTGGAGCCTGAGAGAAAATTGAAGCTTGCAAGGTCTCTTGGTCTCCACCCCAGGCAGATTGCAATATGGTTTCAGAACAGGAGAGCCAGGTGGAAAACCAAACAGCTTGAAAAAGACTATGCTCTTCTCAAGCAAGACTATGAGGCCTTCAAGGCTCATTATGTCAACCTTAAGGAAGAGAACAGTAAACTACAGGCTGAGGTGAGCATTCAATTATGCACTGACAGTGCATTCTTATTAAGTATCACTATTTAGCCTACAATTGGAGAGTAATTGGTATGTGGATCTACTTCTATAGCTTAAATAAGTTGGAATCTTCCATGTCCAAACCATTTCAAAGGTCTGAAATAGTTGGCATTTTGGAAACTTTGATCTATTTATGGAATGGAGCTTCATGATCCATGTTCATAAATAATGGTTCCTAGTAACCCATCTTTAGTGAGCATGAATTGATTTGTTAGTGTATTTGTAGAGCCTAGAAAAGTGAAAATTTTCCATGTCCAAACAGTTTTGTTTCTTGATGAAATATATGTACAAACTCATCTATTTTTATCTTTGTCATGATGGTTAGATCCAGAGTCTGAGGAATACGTTTAAGATTGACAATCAGGTAAAGACTGTTGTGGATCCAGAGAACATCAAAGAAATTAATAAAGCTATATGCAGTTCGATCCAAGTGGGTGCATGTGCATATGGGGCTCCTGCATCATCTTTGGAGGGAAGCATGGAACAAAAAGCTTTTCCCAGATTTGAGGAAAACATAATTCAAGTTCAAGAGGAGGAGCCTTGTTATTACACTAAATTGGATGAGAAAGTTCGTTTCATGTGGGATCAGTGGCCTTGATTTCCTATATTTGTCGTTACCAGTGTTTCCTGAAAGGTACTGTAACTGTATATACAGAGGCCTTGTTCTTGCTTTTCTTTCTGCCAAATTTTCTAAGAATATTTTCAAGATTGGGCATGAAAATGGGCCAACAATCTAGGTGCTATAGCTCCATGTGTTATGCCAAATGTGGTAAGAATCAGTTGAACTTGAGTGTAGTAATATTGGTACATATGTATTACAGCCTCTTTAGTATTGGATTAGATAATTGGGTTGGCAGTGTCCAATTTGTACTGTACCTAAAAATTGTTTGT
Organism: Sequoia sempervirens; assembly: GCA_007258455.2. Lineage (NCBI taxonomy): Eukaryota > Viridiplantae > Streptophyta > Pinopsida > Cupressales > Cupressaceae > Sequoia > Sequoia sempervirens. The sequence goes on from VDFB02037184.1 coordinate 21,933, forward strand.
TTTAGGTCATAACATACAAGGATATTTCTTTCCAGTTATTGTATTGCTCAAGTTTCTGTACCTCCCTTTTCTTGATCTTCACCCTGTGGCTAAGTTCAGAGATAAACTTCGTAGGTGAAATTGATTGATATAAAATCCAAGAGACTCAGTTTCAAAGGACCCAAATAAGCAGCCAGTTCCAACACAAATCCTTCGAAACCAAAAAAAGGGTAATTAGACTCAAAAGTGCTATTAGCTTGAAAGATATTATGGTTTTCAAGTTTTGTATTTCTGTTAATTTCTTAAAATATTAAATATATAGTATGGCTATCACCAAAAAGTGGGACAAATCACAGCATTGCTGTGAAAACTTAGATTGGATGCAACCAGAACAAGGGCTGTTAGTGGCTATTCCCTGCTTTTGTTGTGCCATTCTTAATTAAAAATAGTTAATCTTACCTTTGTTATGTCACTTAAAATTAAAAATTGTTGATTATATCTTACCGTTTACCGTTTTTTATTTATCTGAGATATTAACTGAAATTGTTTTTTTAATTTGTAGACTTTTCTCTCATTGAAAATGGGAATGCAGATAATTGTTCAGGCAGCTTGAACTGGATGCTTGGGTTTGTCCTTACTCGATATGGACATGTATATTGCATATTTATCAGAATTTGATATTCAATATAAGAGTTAATTTGTTGAATATAGCAGTTATTTTTGAAAAGTTTCTGGAATTGATTGTGTGAATTTTCTTTTATCAATGTTTTGGATCACAGCCCATAATTTATCAGAATACAAAAAATAGATAACAAGATAAAAGAAAAGAAAAAAACAATAAACAGACACTTAAAAAGAAAAAAGTAAGCAAACATTTTTTCCTGCAATATAAAAGATCGGTAGTCAATTTTGTTGATTTGTTAATATAATAATCATTCTTTTATGAAAAAAAGTGTAAGTAAACCATTTTCTTTTTCCCTGCGATGTACGAGGTTGGGTGTAAATTGGGTAAGGTTTCATGCAAACAGCTGGCGGATTGTTCATTTTTTCTGCAATGTGAGAGGTTCGAGGTAATTGGGTAGGGTCTTTCTTAAACAGTGGTTATGTCCACTGTTTACGAAAAGAGATGGACTTAAAAGGAACACAGATTCAATATGCAAGTTGAACAACTTTTATTATTTTACCGTTCAATTTTATTTCAACCAAAATCAAAATTCAAGCTGAACATTATATTATTTCATTAGTGTTTTCTACTGCTTGTCAATTTAATTTTAATCAAAATCAAAATCAGAAATTCTTGGACTGTGTAAATTCTTCTCTAAAATAGATGACTGTAATTATCACTTTAGAAAATGCTGATTTAAAATTCATTGACACCTACAAAGATGTAACGACAAATCTGTTATTAATTTTGTTACAGATTCATTGTATTTATGATATAGACTAGCATATTATAGTGGGCCATGAAAATAGTCCATGCTTAGTTGTTTCAGAGTACGGAAACTAAATTGCCCAGTCTGAGCAACCACCTAATCTGATATGGGCATGCCTCTACCCACTGGAAATTCCAAAGAATGCCTTTAAAATGAAACAACACTTCCAAGAATGCTTAATTTAAGCAACAAACATTAAATATTCTAAATTTAGGGATTTCCAGAGATTCTCCATCTTACATAGGAGTTAAATAATGTGCTTTGGCACCATAATCAAAGCAAAGCCAATCCTTATATCACCTACCAGACAATGACACACCAGGACAATGACACCATTGTTGCATCAGCATGCTAATATTACCTAACAAGATATTTGTTGTAAGATTGTCTGATAATTTTTGGTAATACATGTATCTGTGATTGAACGTTTAGATTATATTCTATAATCCACTTACAGAAAGAGAAAAAAATTGATATGATTTAGACTTTACTTAACAATTGGTCTATTTATTAGGTAAAGTCTATAATTGTATCATTTTCTTGTTTCTGATTGTGAAATATGATTAGATATATTGATATAAAAATCATATATACAATTATTACCAAAAATATTCTCTATTAAATATACAATTTATTTATTTTATTATACAACAAATGATTTGAAATATTCACCTAATAACTAAATTTTATTTCTGATATAAAAGGTTTATAATTTTTAATTTATTTTCCCATGCAGAGAAGTGTATTTTGTTTTCACACTCCTTCCACCTAGTTTTCATGACAGCACTCCTAATCCCGTGCTATTCTTAACTTCTTAATTTATTGATAAAAATATAAGATGTGTTTCTTTATAAATATATATCAATGAAAACCTGTCAAACGTTCGAATCTTTTTGCGTTAACAGATCCAGTCATGGCACATATGAATAATGTTCCTCCATCCTTGTGACCACGCAAGTTGGGCACTCATTTTGCTTGTGTGCCTGCTTGGGCGGGCCCACTAAGACCTAACTCCATTGTTATTAACCAGGTCTAAATAACTTGTTTATTATTAGAACATACCACCCATTAATGGAAATCTAGGGCTAAATTTAACAGTTAAGTGTATGTAAATTTAATATTTATTTATTTAAAAAGATTATTATAGTATTATTAAAATGGTTATTTAAATCAATAATGTCAATTATAGAAATTCTTTCAAGAAAAAACTTCACATGAGAAAAAGGACAAGTATATATTAATATTCAAATAAGAGATACATCCACACACACAACACTTTCAACAACACCTATAAAATCATTATTTCATGTCTCCACTTTGTAGAGATTTGGGAGAAGAATACCACAAATGGCTTCTCAAAACAATGTACCATCAAACCATGGTAAAATACAAAAACTCCCATGTCCAAAATGAAGCACTTCTAAGAATGGTAAATGTAACTCACAATGATTCATAAATAGCAAAATAAATCTTCATACTAATAATAGATGATATATTTGATTTGTAACTTCTTTGTAATGACCCATATCCTAAGGTGAGCATTTGAAATCATCAACCAACTCATATGAGACCCGCCAACAACATTAAAGATGCTTTAATACTCAACTTCCATGTCTAATAGTTGGTATGAGTTTTCCACAGTCCATGAAGTTAGAATGCTTAGCTTTTGGATTCAACTATGTGGACACAAAAATACACACAATTGAATCCAAAAGCTAAGCATTCTAATTTCATGTCCAAGTTGAGAAATTTATTAAAAATAGTTTCATAATTACCACTACCAACCCCACCTCCTTTATAAATACATATAACAACTAATGCCAAGATTATTAGAGAATCTAAATTACAAAATTAATTTCCAATTATACTTAAGTGTTCAAGGATACTTTTTAAAAGTGTAGAAGACATATGAATAATACATAGGATTACCAGGTAAATTCACTTTAATTTTTATAGATCTTGTTTGTCAAGCAAATTTTTGTGACAATTACATTCTCTCTCTACTTTCCTTTGGTTGTTCAGTTGGATCATAGATGGCATCTCTAGTATTTATGGTTATTTGGAACTATAGATTATAAATTGTTTGGTTTGTAATTATTGAATCCAGTTTGTTTATTTTTCTTGGTGTATTTTATCTATCAAAGTCTTTCTCTTGGTTTCACTTCTCCCATCTACAAGTTGTAAATCCTTGTTGCACATTTTATGGACATGAGACTTGTGCACATAATATAGCCATTATTCATCAAAAAGAAAAGCCATCCTTCAAATATTAAGATATATTTTATTTTAAATAAATATATCATAAATTAAATATAATATAACTACAATCCTATAAACAAATTTATGGTTATCCAATATCTCCCCTTACATGTGATATACTCTTCCATATTTTTGTATTATATTGTATAAAAATTGACTAAATACAACCATATAGCCGTCAAATTTAGGCAATGATAACCTTCTTATACATTTAGAACTATTAAATCATGTTTTAAAAGGGTTTTATATTTTAGATTAATTTACTATCTATTTAACTTATGTAATGGTGAAAATTGCATGTTGTTTTCTTTTATATTTTGGATCCATTTTTATTAGAGTGTCCTAAATGTAATAATTGGTTTATTTGTGTCATATTTTTGTGTGAACTTGGTTCATGAAATTATCATGTTCTAGTTCCCTTATTGCTAGTTTCTAAAAATTTCATTCCTAATCTTGAGATCCATTATTTTCCACCAAAGATTAAATCTATAGATATGGACTTAACCTAGGTTTTTTTTGCACTAGTAAATATATGAACCTTAAATTTCTAAAAATTCAAACACGTGTCAACTATTTCACTAGTTGTGAGCCAACCTAGTGCATGTTTGTGTTGATTTGTGTATCATTCAATGTATTCAAAGGCATTCATTTACTCATTTGAAAAGAACTTGGGGGAATTATTATTAAACACGCCTAGAGTTCAATTTATAAAGGGGTAAGAAAAGAATATAACATTATTAGTGCATTGCATCATCCTAGGTCTTATTGGGACTCAAATTTGCAGTGTCATTTTTTACTTCAGACCCTTTTTTTATGTGTATGTTAGTTGTGTTTGACCTATTGTTGATAAAATATCTGAGAAATTCCAAATAGATCATTTTTCTTGAATGGTGTCTCTAGATGTTATATCTAGCCCACATGTTTGTTCCTTAGTCAAAAAACTCGAGCTACAAAATCCAAATTTGATAAAGTGTTATATTGTTAGCCCATCGAGGTTTTGATGTTCCTCATACTAGCATGATTTACCTATTGGCCCTGACTCCACACTTGTGCCCTTCCATTTCCATCTAAGTGTCATTATTGTCAGCCTTTTGATCCATCAATGTTTCGTTTGTTGCCTTACCATCTCCTTCATCTCCCCAATGCCTGAAGGCCACTTTAAAAATTCACCAAAATTTTGAGTGTTTTGACCTATTGGGCATGTGGCATTTTCTTTCCCTTCATCCTTTTTTTGGAATTCCTAGACCCTCTGTCATCCTAATCCCCAAAAATTTTCCAAGCCTTTTTAAGATTGCTTAAGTGTTCATCTATCAGTGTTTAAAGGATCTCCTTCCCTCAATACCTCTTTTGGTATGTAGAATGTTGTCTTCCCAACACTTATTTCCCCCTTTTCCAAATATTTTTCTAAGTATATCGTGGTTCATAATTTTGGCTTTCCCCTTAACTTGGTATATGATCAAGCTTCCCCCAAACACTCAACTTCCTAATTTCTCCTCCCTTTTCGCTTCTCAATGTTTCGATGTTTTTCTTCACCCCTTTCTTCATTGGCTCAATGCCTAAAGCCTGATGGAGGAGTGTCTCTTTGAGGCATTAGTGGTTGTCATTTTCTTCTTCCTAGTGTGTTTAGCATGTAGTTCAATAAACCTTTGAAGCTCGATGATTGATGGCTCAGTGCCTTGCTGGGGTTGTGGAGATGTTTATGCTAGTGCTTTGGTTCATTGGTATGTGATCCTATGGTAGGACGACATCCCATTCCCCAATGACTTCCTTGTTCCTTTGTCTAGGGTCTGCATATTTTAATGTTTAGTCTTTTTGAGTTCTAATAATGTGCAAGTGATTATTTTAATCATTTTTAGAGCCTAATGGTGTGTTTTTTCAGTCAACCTACTCCACCTACTAGCATTCATGACATCATTTTTCCCATCTACCATGAGTAAATTATGTGGTCCTCCTTCAATCTACAATGCCCATTTTGGGAAAGAATCAACCTTAGCCATGTGTTCAACATTGCTATAGTGTCACAATTTAGGGTTTAGGCCTAATG
>VDFB02037186.1:0-19590 GCA_007258455.2 Sequoia sempervirens
TGTAAAGATGAACATTGGATGTAAGCCATGAAAGAAGAACTTATATAGATTGAGAAGAATCAAGCTTGGGAATTGGTCCCAAGATCAAAAAATAAAAGGATTATCAGATCGAAGTGGGTATTCAGAAATAAGTTAAGTGAGAATGGAGAAGTGGTTAGAAACAAAGCAAGGCTTGTGTGTAAGGGTTACTCACAAGTAGAAGGCATATATTTTCAGGAAACTTTTTCTCCAATAGCAAGAATGGAAGTTATAAGGGTGTTCTTAGCATTTGTTGCTCATAAAGATTTCAAGGTCTATCAAATGGATGTCAAGTTAGCATTTTTGAATGGTGAACTAGAATAAGAGGTCTACATGGAACAACTAGAAGGATTTCAATTGTCAGAGCAACCAGATATGGTGTGCAGATTGAAGAAAGATTTATATGGATTGAAGCAAGCTCATAGAGCTTGGTATGCAAGGTTGGATAGGTATTTGATTCAGCAAGGTTTCAACAAAGGTATGATGGATAGTAATCTATATTTTAATATTGAAAATGACAAAATATTTATTGTGGTTGTATATGTTGATGAAATTATCTTTGGAGGAAATGAAAATATGTGCAAGATGTTTGCAGAAGAGATGCAAAAATAATTTGAAATGTCTATGTTTGGAGAGATAAATTTCTTTCTTGGGCTACAAATCAATCAAACAGAGAAAGGAATCTTTATTTTATAGTCTAAGTATGTGAGAAAGATGATGAAGAAGTTTGGGATGGATGGTTCCAAACCAATATGTACTCCTATGGTGACTAGTTGCAAATTGCATAAAGATAATGATTCACCTAAGGTTGATTAGAGCAAGTATAGATCTATGGTTGGTAGAATATTGTATTTGACTACTACCAGACTAGACATTATGCATGTTGTTTGTCTTGTGGCTAGATTTCAAAAAGATCCTAAGGAAACACATGTTGATGTTAAAAGAATATTCAGATATTTGAATGGCACTCTAAATTATGGATTGTGGTATTCTAGAGATACTAACTTTACTTTAAGTGCTTATATAGATGTAGATTGGGCTAGATGTGTAGATGACAAAAAGAGTACAAGTGGTGGTGCATTCTTTCTTGGTTGCAGATTAGTGGCATGGTTGAGTAAAAAGCAAGATTCAGTCTCCTTGTCTACTGTTGAAGTTGAATATATTGTTGTTGCATCTTATTGTACACAAGTTCTATGGATGAAACAAACATTGAAAGATATCACAATGGTGTATGATGCTCCTATTTCTATCTTATGTGATAATACAAGTGCAATTAACATTTTGAAGAATCATGTGATGCACTCGAGGATGAAGCATATGTCTATTAGATATCATTTCTTGAGAGAGAAGGTCATGGAGAATGAAGTAAAGCTTGAGTATGCTCTGACAAAGGATCAGGTAGCTGATATATTCACGAAGGCTCTTCCTAAAGATACTTTTGAGTATCTCCAGGAGAAGTTAGGGGTCATTGCCCCTCCTTTCCTGAACTAGATGCATATGAAGATGCATCAGTCTAGTGGATCTATGGATTTATCTTTCTTTTGGACTGATGTTTTGGTTGCTACCTCTCAGGGGGATTAGGTAGTATCAGGTGTTATCATTGTGAGTGTTTTGTTTTATATTTCAAAGGAGAAATCAATGTAAAATATCTATTGCCTTTTCCATTGATGTCAAAGGGGGAGAGGAAGCATGTGAAAAAGAAGAGGAAGCATGTAAAGGCAAGAGGATGAGTATAAAAGACTACCTACTAAGAGGGAGAAATAGAAAGGAATAGAAAGAAAAATCATGATAATTGTATTCAGAGTTGGATGGTGTCTTTGATGGTTTTTTACATCATGTGTTGCCATCAATGACAAATGGGGAGATTGTTGCAAGAATGGAAGATTGAAGGTGTTGTCATTGATGTCAACTAGTCAATTGGTTATCAACTGATTGTTGTTATCATTAGTGTCATGGATACATGTCATTGGCTATATATGTAGAGGATATTGAGAAAATTGTAATGAAGATCTGTTGCAAGTGTTCAGTGGGTGATCTGGGTTTTGCTCCGGATTTTCTCCTATACTTGTATGGTTCAGATATGTTGATCTTGGTTGTTGAAAGCTACTATATCCTATTTTTTAGCTATTGATTCATTGTACAATGTGAGTTGTGTTCACCAATTGTGAACTTTGGTTTTTTGTGTTTTTGGTTGATGTCTAGGAGAAATATTGTTGGTCTGGATTTCTCTTTGATGAAGTCTTATGACTTGTAGTTCTAGAGTTGAGTTGTTTTGATTGTATTGAAGATAACTTTGGTATCTAGAAAGTTTGTGCTTAATTTTTCTGTGTTTTACACTAGTTTGGTCGACCTTGTGTGGAATACTACTTTCAAAGTTAGTGAATCATCTTCGATCTATTTGGGTTCTAATGAAGTGTGTGTTTGGTTGGCGCCGACCTAATTTAAATTTGAATCTGGATGGCTGACTTGGGATATGTTTCAAAGTTGAAGATGGTATAAATGTAGAATGAATTAGGAAAGAAGAAGTGAAGAAGATAACAAAAAGATATAGAGACAAGAGCAAAAAGAGAATAGAGATAAGTGTGTGTATGATGTGATTCTAGAAGATCAATGTGAAGCCTAAATGTTGAGTTTTCAGAAGTAGTGAGTTGAAGGTGCACTCTATCATTCGTGCATGTCTGCAAGTGGATTGAGCGAACTGTGGTGGAATCTTTTGTTGCATTGATATTTTCTTCTCTCTGTAACAAGTCTTCTTCATCTTCTTTGTATCTTTGTGGTAGTGAGCCCTCTAGGTTGTTATCCCTATTGGAGTGTGAGTCCTTATTTAGACAATGAGTCCTTGTTTTGGTTGGTAGTGAACCTTGTTTCTTAGGCAGTGAGCCTCTTGTAATCAGTTTTGATATTCTCTATAGTGTGACTTAATCCTCACCATGGTTTTTCCCTTATTGGGTTTTCCATATAAATCTGGTGTTATTACGTTTATGTGATGGTTTTCAGTTTCTCCACTAGTATTCATTGTTTAATCTATTAAGCAGTGTTAAGTGTTAGTTCTGGTGAATAAATTAAAGTTTAATCTATGACAACTGATTCACCCCCCTCTCAATTATCTTGTTCAATGCATCACACACAAAATGTCAATTTTTCAAAAAAGTAAAAAAATATGATCAAAATTTGAGACTTTGCATCCAAAACATCAAACGCATCACCAAAATCAATAGCGACATTGATTTTGGGTGCATCATATATCAATTTTAGGGGTGCATTGCCATTTTGGTGACACTCATCCTATGCTCAATAGCCGAATCGATTACAATGTGTTAGGTGAACCAAAAATTGGGGTGTACATTATTTGAAAGGTGTGTCACCTAGTGCTTTTGGACGACGTTGAACTAAAAAATCTCATGTGTTGCTATATTACTCTCATGACCCCCAAATCAGATGTGTTGCTTAACCAAAAAATTGGGGTGCACCACTAAACAGAGGGTGTGTCACTATAAAATCAATAGTGATGCTTTTGACACTTCAAAAGCATCGCTATACAACAATGCACCTAGAGATCTACCTTTCACCCATTATTAAATGCACCTAAAAGTGAAAATTGAGGCATGTTTTGAATCACATATCCGGGGTCCTGCGTCTGCATGCCACTGGTACTCTCGAACTCGATCTCAAAGATGAAGAGGGAGTGCATAGTGAGCCATTTTTCCAAGGCATCAAAGTTCAAAATGCAAAATCTCAAAGGGATGAATGCACAAATGAATAGGAAGTGTCACCCCTTTCACCTATTTAAGCCTAAAAATTAGGTTTTTTACCCTAATTTGAGCCAAAAGTTAGGGTTTTGACCTGTTTTACCTATTTCCACCTTGTGCAACCTATTTTAAGCCATTTTTTGCGCTTTTGAGGCCATTTTTGGCATTTCAGGACCTATTTTCGCACTCGAACCTATATTCAACCTTTGTCGAGAAATCAACCCGATATTCAAAATTTTTGCCTGATTTCTCAAGGGTCAGGGAACCAACTTAGTCCTTTCGCTAGGTCAATAGTGGGGCATCCAAAAAATTTTAAAAAAATGATTTAAGCAATATTTTTTAATCTGAAAAGCGTCAGTCTTTGAATCAACGTAACAAGTATCTTGTTTCAAAGAGGGGAAAAATGTAGACACTTAAAAATGTCCTGAATGATATCATGCACTCAAATCAAGTATACTAACATCATTTCATCTTGAAACCCATCCTCTTTTTGCTTAATTGATTAAATTTGTATCGCTATTTAATTAATTACATGTCATTTTCATCTATTAACCTGATTGACCTAATTAGGGTTAATTTACCCCCTCTCATGCTAGCATTTCATCCTATTAAAATAAATAAATAAAATTATTGAATTTAATCCCTAAAGTCATCTTATTTAATTAAATAACCCTAAGTTATTTAATTAAATATCATATCATATCTCCCCTTTTCATTAAATCATTTATTTAATGAATATCATGTAATTCTTCTAAAATTGCATAATTAACATTATTTAATTATCTAATTACTAATCATCATTTTCCCACTTGCAAGGGAATATTCCTCATTTGCACACTCCTCCAAAAGGAATATTCCCATAGAATATTCCTTCTCCTTTTGCACATTAAAACTTTGTTTTAATTTGCTAAATATCTAATTTACCTCACCCATGAGAATATTCTTTGAATATTCTCTTTCTTCACTCATTTGAAAAGGGGGAATATTCATTTTTGAAACAAACTATCAACAAACTTTTGTGAAAGATTTTTGAAAGTCTGTTTGTCTGGAAGAATATGAACCCTTGATTCTTTTCTTGATCCAAGTGATCATTGATTCTCATCCATTAATGAGAATCCATGATTCATGCCTTCATATTTCCTCCAATTTTTACCATTGATTAACCTTTTTAATCTTAACCCTTCATTTCTCATTTGTCCTATAAATAGGTCACTATTTGGAGACAAATGGATCCATCTTTTAAGCGAAAACTTATGCTATTAAAATCACCTTCACTTGCACTCATGTTTAGCACTTATTTAGCATCTTTTAACTTAATTTACTTGCATCATTAGCTTAGCTTCCATTAATGGCTTCTGTGATAACATAAATGCATCCATTTAGTATATTGTGTAATTAGGTGTTTAATATTTTTATCTTAAAATCCATTTAGATAGCTTTGCATACACTTGTGTTGATCATCTTAGCCTACATCATGTTAAAATAGCTTGCATCATGTTAATTTACCATCTAAATCATGTTTTTATACACATCTTTCATTAGTTTTGTCAATTCTCTTCAATAGAGTCGATTGAAACATGCTCATTATCCATGGGATTGGGAAAGGTTTTACATTCCACATCAATGTGACACCACTCCCCCAATAGGATAAGTTTCAATGGATTAGAATAGGTGTTTAAGAAGCTTTCATGATTTAGAATGTTAGTTTTAATGGATTCCTAGTTTAGTTTTTTATTGAATGGTCTTATTGGATTGATGTTTAGTGGCTTGATTATACTTCTAATCCTCATGGATCAAGTGTAGTCAGCTCCATACTAATCGATTGGTCACACAACCTCAACCTTCTCCAAGGTTGACAACTATCCATTACACTTAAAAATTCAAATTAGTTTAGTACCTAAACATTCTCGTAGTGGATAGGAATGAAGGGGACACATATAAATCCTTAATTAGGACCCAAATAAATCCTAACACATCTCAATAAACTTCCACAAGTATCACATGTAGTGTTAACACAAGGTCAGCCGATACGCATGCTAAACACCATAAATTAAGTACACACTTCCTAAAATCAATCTAAAACTTCCAAACAAAAAAAATCACTTGAACATGATTTAGAATAATATTCAAACCACTTAAGATCCATCAAAAACTTCATCCAAACTCACATCATACAAATACTTTAGCTCAGAACAATTGGTAAACTTATTCGCACATTGACACATGAAATAGACACTGTACTATGCCAAATCAAGTGAAACCTTGAATTATGAAAGATATAAAAATTATAAGCAACTTCCCAAATACACACAACCTGAAGCAAAACTATAGAGAAATGCAAAGCAAATACATTTAGAACTCCCAAGCCACAAAAAACATCACTAAAAAATTGGTTCACATATTGGTGAAAATATCTCTTTGTACAACGATCCAGAAACCCAAATTATGAATATAGCAACCTATAACAACCTTGAACAACATATCAGATCCACATAGGCATAGAATCAACACAGAAAAAATGTGGAGCACATCCCATAGCATGTTCTTAACACTTGAACAACACTATTTTCTTTTTCTATCAAATTTTCTCAAAAGAACTTGGAAACAAAGTACCAGAGACATCATCTTAGCTCATTACTTCATTTTGAATCATCTCCAGACACTGCAATGAAAAGATAGCTCCATGTACTCACAACACTTCTTCAATATATCAACTACACATGCACAACTTGCAACCTTTTTTCCTCTTTTTCACAATTTTCTCAATATCCTTCACATCTTCATCATGCAACAAACTTTCTTAAAACATAGTTGACATCAATGATAACACCAACCAGTAGAAATCCTATTTACATCAATGAAAACACCTTCATACTTGCAACATTGTTCACCTTCCACTAGACTGAGTACCTACGACATTTTTCAAATCTCCATAGGATCGAGTACCTATGGATCCATCTCTTTCTCTCTTTCTTGTGCCCAAGTTCACCAGATCACAGTCTACTTCCTCAATGGTTCAATTATATTCTCTTCAACTTCTTACACTCTACTTTACCACACATTCATTGAAACTTATGCTCACTAAAGTGGGGGAAAAATGTAATTGCGTGAATTTTCACCCCTTGAAAATTCCCCATTTACACACCTCTTACCTTAGAAAGCACAATCTCGATGATGTATTTTCCACATCCACTTCCATTTTCTATCCACTTGGAAAATCATTTGTGTGTTAGTGGGGGAATTTATGTTGAGGATGCTATCACAACACATTAATGTCCGTGCAACACACTTTCATCCTAACAAGATTCTTACCTCTAGAATCTGTAGAGGCGTTAGACTCCTCCATTGGACATGAAGTGTAATGTTTGTTGCTCTTTTGACTGACTTCAAACATGCTTTTTACCTCCTTATTTCATTCAAATGGCCTATTCTTTGATTCATTCATGGATCTTTGCATCTTCTTCAATCTGGGACACATTTTCTTGACAATTTCTTGATCAAACACACTCACTTTCCACTCCTTCACATTGCACCACCACCATTGTAGCTACAAGTTGTTTCTTTGTTGGCTCCTCCTCTTCATTGTTGTGATAGTGTTGGCTTTGGAGAGATTGTGAGATCACATCTTCCTTCATTTGTCTTGAGTGCACATGGTTGAGGAGGTGGTATCCATCCATTTCCATCTACTTTTTCATCATCTACTTACGTAGTAGCATATTGTTGCTTGAGTATTACTTGGTATTTCCATTTCTACGTACTTCTTTATCATCTTTCTATAATCGTTGCTATCTAGTTATCTGTGGAAGTGGAAACACCAAAGTGGGGACTGACTGAGGCAGTCCTCTAAACACAACTCCAAAATTTTCCCATTCTTCTGTATGTAGGTTGTTCATCAAGCAAAGCTCTTGTAGGCCTCAACTCATAGGTTTGAAGGTCTATTTCTACCACCTTTCCCTTGTCAAATTCTATCTTAGTATTGTTAAATTATTCTTCTTGTTATTTCTATTATCTCTGAATTTTCTATCTCTATCATAACATAAGACTTTGTTAAGTTAGTAGGTTTTTTGGCATTCTGCACTAGATTATTTACACTATGTATCTGTATGGATCCTAGTACATCCTTGAGACCCCAATGCGTAGTGTTGGATTACATGTTTGATGATGTAGTCCTCTGGTAGTAAGTTGTTTGGGTCATAGTTTGAACCTAAAAATAACCTCTCTTGATCCCTTGAAACATTTGGGTTAGCAGAAGGAAAGTGATAGACCAATTGTCCTTTTTCATCCTTTGAAACCTTAAACCTTCCTAATTCATTCATCTAGCTTGAGGTAGATCAGGGCAGCCTATTATTCTAGATTCTCCTATGACCTGGAGTTCCTGAGTAGCTGGTCTCCCTCCTCTACACTCTCATGGCTCTTAAAATACCTTGTCAAAATCATGTAGCTTAGAGGGATCAACACACCTAGGGAATGAAATGGTGCCTTCCCAAGAATTAATACACCCAACCCAATGTTTTGGTGTAGTTGATTATGTTGGAGTAAATAGGTCATCACTTGATAATTAATCAATCAATCATTAATTATTAGACACCTTTTTACTTTAATTAATTAAGCTAAAATTAGGAGTTTATTTTTTATTATTTGATTGAGCTATATTTAGTACATATTGCCTCGTTGCATTAGATGATGACTCTTGTCTCAATCTAATCAAACCCTAATGTAGGGTTTTCTTTTTTATGCTTTTATAAGCATTCTCCTTTATTGTAACCATTCATTCAGGTTATTGTATCAATATAATTTATCAAGTTGTTGAGCACACAATCATGCTTTGATCTCTCTTTTGTGATAGAATAATTGCTTATAGGTGACTTTTGCGAGTTGTGGGATTCAATCATCAACTCTAACATGGTATCAAAGCTCCAGATCTACAAACTCCTATTCAAAATTTGAGGGATCTAGCCTTGAGAGATTTTTTGGTGCATCTTGGAGAAAAATTGACCTCGCCATTGCATCTGGAGCATCTGAAAACCTAAATATTTTAGTTGGAATTTTACAAAAATCTAAGAAGTTGTAGTTCAGGAAAAAAAATTAGGGCACATTTTATGAGGAAAAAATCCATACCTTGTATAGATTCATTTGGATTTGTATAGGTTGTATGCTTCCTTACATTGTGTATGCTTCCATACAAGTCATGTAGGCCGTATGCAAATGCATGACTTTGTAAGCTCAAGGAAAAGAAAAAAAATCATGTACATTGTCAGTTTAAAAAAATAAAATTGGTGAATATTAAAAATTGGCTCTTGATGTAGAAACTATGAGCAATAGTTGAATGTAGAGTTTCATTGCATGAACAAGGATAGGTTGAGGCATAAAGAGGTTGTTCATGTAGGTGCATAGGTTCTACCATGTTGGAGGAAAAGAAGATAATATAAGTGGTTGTATTGTAATCTCATTTATTTGAAGATAATGCATACTTGTCCTTTCTTCTTGGTGGAGTCTTTTCCTGCAAGGGTTTCTTCAAGTAAATATTGTGTTATGTGATGACATTTTGTTTCTAATTTGTGCCTCATTATTTCTATCTTATGGTTATGTTATTATTTACATATTTCTGTTAAAGTTCACATAAGATAGTGTTGATAAAAAAGATATGTTGCCTTGACTAAATCCTTTGACTCACCTGATTCCAATAGATGATGATGAACATGGAGGAAATGTTAGAATTAAACCAAAATCTGTGCACAGAGGAGAAAAAAACTTCACCCAAAACTATCCTAAATGCATGCACCATAAGCATAGCATTCACTCTAAAGATATTTTTAAGAAATATATCTAAAACCTCACCAAGGAAGGAATTTTTTTCTTGGTTGATCAATCTAATAGAAGTCTCCATATTTGGCCTCAATAAATTCCAAAAGTAATAGCCAACTTATGTCTTAAAACCACATAAAACTACTCCATCCAATAAGAATCCCATTTTCATAACCCAAAAAATACCAAAAATCTCACTTATAAAATCTTGTTACCAAGAGAAACATCCACCATTTCATGCAAATAAATGTCGTGAAAGGATGGAATCATTATCACAAATACTAGGCATTTGACTTGCCCAAATATTAATTTCCTCACCACATTAAAATCATGTCAATATCCAAAGTGAAGTTGGTGAGGAAGTTCACATAGAGGTTGGCTTCTCTATAGATGTGTCTAATGCTATAGTCTTCCAACATGTCAAGAAGGGTCCATGCTTATCTTAAAATGTTGGAAATCTTCTAATTTTGGGATCCCTCAGTTTTCACTTCTATAATACGAAAGTTTATAGATGTTTTAGACCCAAAATGAGAGCTTGAGCCTTAGCCTTGTTGCTAGTTTCAAATCCTAGGCCCTTGGATGCAAGGCCAATAATGAAACCATCATGATCTCTAATGATATAGCTAGAAATTGAATTTCTAGGATTCCCCCTACAAGCACCATCAAAATTGAGCTTACACTAGCCCTTGGGAGGAGATAGCAAATGACAACCTTGTCTCATATTTGAATGTGAATGATGCCATCTAGCCCCATGGACTAGGGGAATTTTGAAGCCCTCATATTTGAATGTGAATGATGCCATCTATCCCCATGGACTGGGGGAATTTTGAAGCCCTTCTATTTTCTCCTCAACATTTCATCATAACCTGTATAAATTTTATTTTTTTGGTTTGAGAATGAATCTTATTATTTACCACTTCTTTAATTGTGTTTTCCAATTCTACCATGAAATTCTTCATGGATAACTCTTTCCCTTTAAATATCCTTCTATTTATTTCTTTCTAGATTTTCTTAAATGACAATTAATGGAAATTCTAAATGCAAGATAAAGTGGCCTTGTTGTAAATAATCAACCAACAATTGAAGAAATGAAGCAGAATAAGTTCCCAAGATAGGCCCTTCCACTCAATATTTCATTGTTTTTTTTGCTAATAGTTATATTTATCCTTATAGTTCAACAAAAGGTGATTGCCATTTTCTTCCTCATGTTTGCACATAACACATCTGGACAAGCCTACCATGCTAATTTTTTATTATTTTTTTGGTAACGGATTTTATTATGTAAATTAACCAAGTGAATAATCTCTCCTTGTGTAAGAATTTATTATTCAAGTATAGGTGAAAAGACCAATTCTCTTTTTTAGCAATAGCCTCTTCTATTATATATCACATATTTACTTTATAGTTTCTAGTTTTAGAATTGTACCATCTAAGACAATCATCCTCCTCCAAAATATTTTTTTCCTATTACCAAGAATAACTTCAATTACTTAAATTTGATCACTGACGATGGTGTGACCCCTTAAACTCTTCCACTTGTACACAAGAATGAACATAATCTCTAACATGGGGGCCCCAACATTCTCTGAGACATATTTTGGCCTCATCCACATTGGGGATATCATTGATCCTAGGGTATGACTATTCCAAGAGTCATCCCAAATAAGTATTTTCTCCCATTTTTAATCCCCCAAGTGATATATTTAGAAATTAGATCTCTACTTGAACTAATAAGATTCCACATTCAAGATTCCTCAATAGGTGTGTTGGAAAAATTATGATCCTTTCACTGAGGGATCCCAAATACAAATATTTATTTTATAGTATCTTGGCCTCCTTGGGATTTGATTTAGTAACTAGATCCCATACCAATTTTGCACCCATATCTTTATTCAAAATGGACCACTTTCTAATAATTACCCCCATCAAGTTTTGGATTATAAATTTTATTTCCAAAATGATGAATGGGAGCTTCTTTTCGTTAGAGGGTCCATTTCAAAAAAATTCCCTCATTTTTTTTAATTGAGGGAGGATAAATTTTTGTTAGGAATTTGTTAATAAAAAATTAAGAAGATGGAGATGGCCAAGATGACAACCTTATGCATAAGGATCTAGCACATATAGGAGAGCCATTTTTTATTCTAGGGGACATTTTGTTGCTAAAAGAAGTAAGTAAAGTATCCTAAAGTGATACCCTTACAACACTAGAGAACAAAGTAATATCCAAATATTTCCTAGGAACATGCCCAATACTGAAGTTTGGAGTGGTGACAATATCTCTTTGAAGTCTCACATCAATGTTGAAGAAGATTTCTATTTTTTGTTTCTTCACCTTTTGACCTAAATATTTACAATATCACTCTAACAATTCTTTCATGGCTTCATGAGGAGTGATAATGCCATCAATGATGGATCTCTTAGGCATGAAGCTAGTTTTTTCTTCTAAAATAATTTTAAGAAAAAATATTTTGATTCTATTATCCATTTCCTTGGAGATAATTTTGCACAATGTTTTGCAAAGGGAGATGCACCTAAACTCATAAAAATTATTCATATTAATTTTCTTGGAAATAAGTGAAATGAGGGTGGTATTCAAATATTTAAGCATTTCCAGGTTCTTTATATATATTCCTCAATAAATTCCAATAGATCTCTCCCAATAATATCCAAGAATTTTTGAAATAAATAAGAAAGGAAGCCATCCACTACGAGGCCTTTGTTTAGGTCCATTTGAGAAATTGTCAACAAGTAATTTCCTCCTTCGATGATAGCCTCATTAAGAAACTATTATGACCCCAAGATAACATTATGATAATTTAACTAAGAGCCTCCTCAAATGAAGAAACATTAGGGTGATCACTATTCTTGAGAAGAAATTTAAAATAACTAGCCATGTGTTCCTTGATTTACTCACCATTATCGAAAATGAAACTAACACTGTCCTTTATGCTTGAAATTTCATTTTATTTTCTTCTTTGTTTCAAGGAATTATGAAATAATTGTATTCCTATATTAAACACTAAGCCAAAACTCTCCATACTTTTTTCTCCAAAAAATCTCCTCCATAGAAAGAAAATTTGAATATTGTTCCATCAGATCTTTCTCCTTTAAATAAGAATTTTGATTCATATTTATCCTAATGACCAGTTCATTGAGGTCAACCAACTCAGGCTCCACTCTTTCCTTCTCTTTGAATATTTTATTGAAGTGGATTTTATTCCACTTGAGTTTCGGGCTTTAATGTATCCTATTTTCTTGAAGAATTGGAATTTCTTAGTTCCAATCCACTTTGATGTAGAAGACCTTCATTTCTTAATCAAACTTAAAAAATATAAATCCCTAAACCACATGTTACTAAATTTGAAATAACCTTTGAAGGGTTGGAGTTTGAAGAGAAAATTAATTCCACTAGGAAATGATTGAAACCAAAACTAGGGAGAACAAAACTTTCATAAGCCAATGTGACCTTGCTCTAGTTCCCAAAGTAAATAATTTATCAAATCTTTCTAAAATTTTGGTGAAATCCACTCACTAATTGATCCAATTGTAGGAACCCCTTTTCAAAGAAATATTCAACAAAGGGTTGTGGAAGACAAAATTTTAGAAATCTAATAAAGGCTAAGAAGCTTTCATTGGACATCCTCTTTTTAGAGGCATTCAAGGTGGTGTTGAATTCGCCACCCAAAATGACAATGTTCTTATTGATAATTCTCAAATAGGATAAAGTTTGATCCAAAACTAATTTCTTCTAAATATTCCCTAAAACCATAAACATTAATATAAATTTCTAATAGACAACGTAGGTTTGGCTTTACATACCCACTAGTTTTATTAGAGTGTTATCAACCTCCATCATGATGGATCCAAAGTATTCTAATACCACCCAAGGTTCCCTCAACATCACACAAAATTCATCACCATTGCCTCTATTTTAGCATGAGATTGATTGCATCTACCACTCTCATCTTAGTTTCCTAAATAAGTAAAAGATCAACATTAATCAACACCCACGATAAAATTAGACTCAAAATCACAAAGTTCACAAAATTTGACAAAATTTTGTCAATATTTCTTCATTTTTTACGGTCTTTGAACGTCAAAACCTTGACCCACCATGCCGAGTCAATTTCAACGCTTCAAAGTTCATCAAAATATTGAAGAAATTTCCAACAAAAGTTCATCTAAATTACAATGAACTTTTGTCAAATTTTGAGTTAAAATGTATGCTGATCATTTTTCATATGAGAAGGTGTCTCTTGTTAGGGGAATTTAATCCCCTAGAATTTCACATCATGAGCTTCATGGCTTGCTTGGAAGGATAATCTCCTTCCTATAGCTCAACTTTCTTTGACCCAAGTTAGTCAAACCTCCTAGAACAATTTTCTCTTTAGTAGACCATCTATCTCTACAATTATTCTTCCCACACAATAGCTTCTTGATTTTTGATTTAGATTGGCTAATCATTCTTTCCTCCACTTAATCAAGTTCATCCTCAAAGAAATATTCGAGCCCAAATATTCTACAAGGTCAAACTTAGTTTCATCTACCACACCTTTTATGTTGTGGACACTGGAATTCTAGGCTCATTCATCAAGCCCTTGTCAATAGACACTCCAAAGATCTAAATAGTCACTTCTAGTGATTTTTTCCTTTTATATGGAGTGCAAGGAGGAAGAAGAGAACATGAAAAACTATAGTTGGTAATTTTTCCCTCTTCCTTGTTGGAAAATTGATCTTTTAAGGTTCCCCTCACTCCTTTCCAAATTCTCCACTATCTCCAAAATGGGAGAAATTATATCTGTCATCTATTCTTTTTGGATTGTCACCTTCCTCTTTCTTGTTTCTAGCATAGTATTATTCTCTACAACCTAATCCTTTTCATTTTTTTACAAAAATCAAGGTTAGCTCCACTTCAATCTATTTCCCCCACAATACAATTATAGATTTCAACTTGATTGCCTCTAACAAGGGGTTTTCCAAGTTGATGGTAACACGAATTTGAGCATACATCCCAACATTTCCTACCAAAGATTCTTCATCAACCTTAATGAAAGTACCTGGAAAATTACCTGTTTTCCTGAATATATCCAAATCCTAGGATTATATATACATATTATATAACATAATCCATATTGTGGTGTTCATTGGCAAGTGTGTTAGCAAGTTGAAATTAGATTCCCAATCATACAAATAGAAGCCAATCCCATCCATCATCCAAGGGCCAGTTTTTAGAATTTCTACTTTCTCTTTTCTTGATTCCTATTCCACATAAAAAATAACCTTTTAGCAAAGACCTAATTTTTACCTCTAGGCCCCAATTTCATTCACACCATTTTAGAATTTGAATTTTCACTAGCCAATTTTTTTTCCCATTTTGAAAACAATGGGCATTGCTTTATTCAAGCCACTGATTTCTCCATTTTTTCTTCTAAGAGGGATATGGATTTAACTATTTCATTACACACCACTTGATTCCCCAATGAGATTGTGTTTGCACTAGTGCCCACAAGTCACCAATTCCTATTTCTTCTTGCCATCCTGCTAGGCACAAGATCCCAATAGTTGGGAATTTTTCTATCCTTCCTTCAAATGAATGAGTTAAATATTTTCTTTGGAGAGTCCCCCTTTGACCTTCTTTGCACCCAATTGTCAGGGAAGTATTCTCTTTGATTCTACATCAGGTTGCATCCTAGGCACAAGATCCCAATAGTTGGGAATTTTTCTATCCTTCCTTCAATAGTCTATGAATGAGTTAAATATTTGCTTTGGAAAGTCCTCCTTTGACCTTCTTTGCATCCAATTGCAAGGGAAGTATTCTCTTCGATTCACATCCTTGCATCCTACTAAAAACTATCTTTAAGTACCTCACCATTCCAACTGTGATGAGTTTCTTCCAAAATCATTTTTGGGATTAAGATTGAAATATTTTTCCAATGAATGATTCATTGGCTAATCCTTGGCTCACACTTCTAGGTTTTCCCACATTTTTCCTTTCTATTTTTCGCCTTTTACTATTCTTCTTTCACATGCTTTGTTCCATAAAATAATATATAATTTTCATTTATTTAAGAGTTATTTTATGTTAGTTAATAGTTATTTAAGAATTATTTTATTTTTGTCTATTTAAGATCTATTTTATAGTTTTATTTTTATCAAATACATGTTAGCTATGTTTTTTCACATGTATATGTGAATTGTATTTTAACTTTATGTATATATTTTGGAATCATTTTATTTACTTAATAGTTATTTTATTTAGCTAGGAGTTATTTTATACTTTTAGTATTAAAAAAAGTTAAACTCTAAATAATCTATTATTTTAACATTATTACCATATAGAAGAAATAATTAGTATAACATCTCCATCATAACATCATTAAAATCGGGATGGGAGACTGTGGAGCATGAGCGGGAAAAGTGGGATTTTGAATCTCTAAACAATGGAGCAGGTCGTGGAGCAGGATCTGAGGAATCCCAGGAAGAATCGGTGCATGTTCTGAGCGAGGAGAAAGGTAAGGATGAATCAATGAGAAGGACACCAAAACAAAATTCAAGTGGACTTGGAGGGAAGACAAATTTGGGGGGTCCCTGAAGGACAAAAATGAAAATGAAGTGGTAGGGACCACTGATAGGGAAGGAGCAAAGTGCAAACCTTGGTCTTCATTGTTTGGTGTTAAACCAAATGGAAAATCGATCTTCCCTCTAGTGTGTAATTTTTTTGACCTAGTGAAAGGTAAGTTTTCCATCTCTGTGCCTGATCCGATTATTGATCATAATATTGCTTTGATGGACAAATTTTTGGTCGGTAAGTTTATGGGCCCTAGACCAAATGTTGAGATGGTTATGGAGTTTGTCAAAAATAAGTGGAGAATCAATGGTAAGGTCATGGTGGCTTCTCTTCCTAGAGGTTTCTTTGCCTTTGAGTTCACCTGCAAGGAGGACATATTGGTTGTGAGGAGTGGTGGACCTTGGGTCATAGGAAAATCTTCCCTGGCCCTTAAGAAATGGACCTCTCATTTGGATCTCTCTAATTCCATTTTTGAGAATGTTCCATTTGGGCTAGACTCCCAGGTCTCCCTCTAGAATATTGGAACGAGGACGTCTTCAATGGCATTGCTAATTATTTTGGAGAGCTTATGTCTATTGACCCTATGACAACAACTAGAAAGTGGTTGGTGTTTGCATGAATCTATGTGGGAGTTTCACAAAATGTTGACCTACCTTCTTCAATAGATATCCAGTCTAAGTTGGGAACTTGGACACAAGCTATAGAGTTTGAGTACATTCCCTTTGCTTGCTTTAAGTGCAGAAAAATGGGGCATTGGACTAAGAAATCCCATTAAATTCCAACAAAGACAAAGAATATCTCCAGTCTAACCCTAAGACTGTTTAGAGAAAGAAGCCTGAAGGGGAAGGGCAAGCAAGCAGTAGCAATACCCTTAATGAGGAATCTGGAAAGAAATATGAAGCTCAGAGGAATACCACTAGTATCAATGGTGAAACAAAACCTAAGGAATCTGATGTTCAGAAGAATCAACAAATAGGGGTAGAAAGTATTTCTGGTTCAAAGGAAGAAGGAGAAGAAATCTTGGAGAATGTTGGGGATGGTAAAAGGGATAAGGACTTTGTTTCTTCCACTCTTAAGATTTTATCAGAAGGAAAAGATAATGAGGATCCTGGACTAGAGGATATTCCTATCTAGGTTTTGTCTCTGGATATTGGCATTCCTATCCTAACTACTACTTTTGTAGAATGTTTCCCTTCGAGTGACCCTCTTAAACTTTGGGAAAAAACAACTATGAATTTTGTCAAGGACACCTTTGAGAATCTGAGCTAGAATATAGAACTTTCAAGTGACAATTTGAACCAGCTTAGGAATGGCCAAATGGATACTCTCCCCTGGGAGCAAAGAAGAATGTATGATAAGGAATGGGAATCTGGGAGAGAGTTGGAGAGTCAAGAAGATACTGATTGGGAAGAAGTCCTCTCTCAATCGAAGAAAAAGGAGAGAAGTAAAAACAAAATATTCTGAGTGAAGTTGTTACTAGAACAAGAGCAAAGGAAGATTGTGGTGCTACTAAGTATAGCCAAGGAAGAAGGTCGGGTAAATGGTAGAGAGAGCATGAAATATTTTAGGACATAGCAGATGGTGTTTAAAAGACCATTCTGGAGATTCTCCAATCCCTTGGTAAGATATGAAGATTATGTCTTGGAATATTAGAGGGCTTAATAGCCTTCATAAGAGGGATGTTTTGCACAATTTTGTTAGGGATCATAAACTTGATATTCTTCTCATCCAAGAAACTAAAATGCCCAAAGATAAGGTGGAGAAGATTAAATTTTTTTAGAATTGTGGAATCCAAGGAAATAGTTCAGATGGTGCGTCAGGAGGAATTGCTACTTTTTGGAACCAAAAATTTATTAAAGGGGAACCTTTGCTAGAGATCACTAATCATGTGGCTACTAAATTCACACATATTAGAGACAATTTTAGCTAGATTTAGTCGAGTATCTATTCCCCTAATGGGAAAGGAGCCAAAAAATATTTCTGGAATGAGCTCTCTGCTTTCCATAGGATCTTTGATAATGACCATTGGGTTGTAATGGGCGACTTTAATACTCCCCTTCTAAATGAAGAGAAATTTGGAGGATCTCAGGTGAATCAGGAGAGTAAATATGATCTTTTGGACTTCAACAAAAAAACTTTGATTGATCTTGATTTACAAGGAGCCATGTATACCTGGTCAAATAGAAGAATCGGTAAGGAACTGATTCAAGTAAGGTTAGATAGAATTTTAATTTCTGATCAGTGGCTTATAAACTACTACTGTTCTCTTAAAGCTCTTTCTAGAGTGGGGTTTGATCACTTTCCTATAAGTTTTGTGGTGAACCCTATAAAGGTGAAGAATAACTCTCCATTTAGATTTGAAAGAAAGTGGCTTCCCAACCCCCATATTTTTGATGAAATTAGGAAATGGTGGAATATTGATGTCCCAGGTACTACTATGTTCAAAATTGCTAAAAAAATGAGGGAAGTCAAACACAAATTAAGAAGCTAGAAAAAAGAGTCCTTTGGAAACATCTTTGGAATTAAATCTGAATTTAAAATGGAGCTTGTGGAGAGCTAAGATAAAATTCAGAGGGAAGGATACATTGAAAATAATAGGGCAAAAGAAAATGAGCTGTTGGTGAAATTGCATGATATTATAGCTAAAGAGGAGGAGTTTTGGAGGCAGAGATCTAGGGTGTTGTGGCTCTCAACTAGAGATAGAAATACTAGGTACTTCCATCTATCTGCCTCAAAACATAGGGCTGCCAATAGAATTTCTCACATAGAAGTTAATGGCATGAGATATGAGGAAGAGGAAGACATCAAAAAGCAAGTTGTCCTCTTCTTTAACAACCTTCTCTCGACGAATGGGGAAGTCAACCATAATGACCAAGATTTTCTGTTAGAGGCTATCCCTAAGGTTCTTGGGATGGAAGATAATGATAAGCTTGCTGCCATTCCCTCTAAGGAGGAAATTATGAAAGCTGCCTTTTCTTTTGAAGGAAACAAGGCCCTTGGCCCTAATGAGTTTCCTATGTTCTTTTTTCAATGGTTTTGGGAAATTGTTGAAAAGGATGTTGTGAATGCTGTTAAGGAATTCTTTGGGTCCAGAAGTCTTCTTAAGGAATTCAATGCTACTTTTGTGGTCCTTGTTCCCAAGAAACCTCGGGCTATGGAGTTTGAGGCATTTAGACCTATTAGTCTCTGCAACTCTTTCTATAAAATCATATCTAAGGTTTTGATGTCAAGGATCCTTATTATCCTTCCTTCGTTGATATCCCCTCAACAAAATGGTTTTGTTCCTGGAAGGAAAATCTTAGACTCTATAGTTACTGTCCATGAGAATATCCATTCACTTGTGGAATCTAAAACTAAAGGGTTTCTTCTTAAGCTGGATATATCCAAAGCTTATTACTGTGTTGACTGGGAGTTTTTATTCAAAATTCTTAGGGTGTTTGGTTTTAGCAG
>VDFB02037187.1:0-18476 GCA_007258455.2 Sequoia sempervirens
TGTACTCTTGATTGCTTGAAATCTTCTCTAGGTTGCTTAGATGAAACTATGTGAATTAACCTTATATCTATACTAAATATAAGGTTTAACCCTGAAATTCAAATAATCCAAGTTGACATTAGATCTAGGATTCAAAATCATTAAAATAATGCCACAAATAAATTCAAAAAGAGTTGTCCTAAGGAGGACTCATTCACCTTTAGTGGTGAATGGGTCCTAGCACAATTTTCTAGGACCAAGCTTCGGGGAGGTGAAATA
This sequence comes from Sequoia sempervirens, assembly GCA_007258455.2. Classification (NCBI taxonomy): domain Eukaryota; kingdom Viridiplantae; phylum Streptophyta; class Pinopsida; order Cupressales; family Cupressaceae; genus Sequoia; species Sequoia sempervirens. The sequence continues at coordinate 259 of VDFB02037187.1, forward strand.
ACATAAAAAAAACACCTCAAACATTCCAAAAAGGGGTGTCCTAGTGTAATGACTAAAGAAGGTCCCCTTAACGTGGCCTTGATTTAGTGTTGTAATATGCCTAACATATTAACATTAGGTCCTGGGCCCTTGTGAACTAAATGAACATCAATGGTACCTTGTTTAAGTGTTGTGAAGTGTTGTAACATACTTTCACACTTTTATAAGGTCTTATTAATGAAATACACCTAATAAAACTTTTTTTTACTTTAATCTTGCCTTATTTTAAAGTGTAGTAAAGTGTTCTAACATGTTTCACACTTTTCTAGGTTTTCATTAATAATTGGGATTTTTTATGCTTTAATTTTCCCTATTTTACATCCACAAGCCTCATTTATGTGTATTTTCAAGGATAATCTCAATCAAACCATTTTAAAACATCAAAATATTGAAAACACACCTCAAAAAGCTAAGGTGGGGCTCATTCACCAGTCTGGGCAAAGGAGTCCCCTTAGGTGGGATCGATTCACCCAAGGTGGGGAATGAGTCCCATTTAAATCAAAATCAAAATTAATTTAAATCTTTGGCAGTATTTTTATTCTCCTAGATCCAATGTTGGCTTGTAGTGTTGTAATTTTGAGAATTCTTGCATAATTGAGTATAAATACATGTTTCTTTCATTCATTTTACACCTAGCAAGTTGAATGAGAATTCTTATAGCAAGTGTGAGTTCACAAGAGGATCCAAGAGCATTCAAGGATAGATTATCAAGAATTTTAGAGTAGCATTCAAGTATCAATCATCATGTCAAAGTCTTCATCCATCATCTTTATTATTGTGCTAACAATTATGGTGCAAGATTTTATCATTCAAGCAAGTGCTACATACAAGATCTATCTCCTTCAAGCAAGAGTCAAAGTCTACATCCATTGCATCCATTTCAAGCATATTTGCAATACCTTATTACTAGGGTTCGATGATTTTCAATATTGTCATTTTTTCATTCATCATCATCCTCCATACTTATTTGATTCCATTTCAAGGATTGATTTCCAACAAGGGGTTTGACCAAGGAAAACCCCTATCCACTAACCCCATAGCATTTTGTCCTCTCCTTTGTGTGTGATTTACAATTCTAGGTTGCATATTTCCTAAGGAGCAAGATTGGAGAAAAGTTGCAATTCATTTAAAGTTGTCAAAATTGTCATCAAGTCTTGGAGAACCTTGGAGAAGACCTACAGGTTGCAAATCAGATATTCAAATCTAGAGATCACTCGGGAAGGACATAGCAGACAAAGAAGATCAGGATCAACTTTTGAAGATGTAGAAAATCCCAACTAGATTGATTTTCCACTTCTAGTGAATGAGTCCCAGTTCTAGTCAATTTTTTAGGACTTTGCAGATTTAGATACCCTTTTTCCATATTTCTATTCATGTATAGATTTCCAGAAACTGGATTGATTCACCTAGCTTGGTGAATGATTCCTATTCATCTTTAAAGTTAGGTTTTCCAATTATTCAAACGTCCATTCAGACATCTCCAGTTTCCCAGGTACACACCTTCCTATCTTCAATTTTTTGTGTCATTTCATTCACTTTCATAGGCCATTTAATGTTAATTTGCATTCAATTAGGGTTTAGAATTGCATTCTGCATTTTATTATCTTTTCCGAGTCTAAACTTGGCAGTGAACCACGTAATAGTTTGCATTCAGCCCCTATGACAACCCTATTACAAGATTTCTTTCTCTTTTACATTGAGATCTTTAGGGTTACCCTTGAATGAAACTGAGGTTGTGGGTATGCTTTATGACCAAAATCATATGATAACAACATCCCACAATATCACCATTTAATTTTGGTGAAGTTGCATTTAGAACATTTCATTTTCTAATTTAGAGTGCATTAGCATCCTAGGTCTTGCTTGCATTAACATTTTATCAAGACTTGCATTCGTTAAATTGCATTCTAGGGTTTCAATTTTTGCATTAGTGAAAGCTCATTTAGCTTGCATTTTTTGCATCTCATTTTACTAAAACTCATTCAAAATCTACATTTGCATCTCAACTACATATCAAAAAACATAAAAAGCATAAAATCCAATTAATTTTTTTAAATTTTTTTGAAAAAATCATCACTGAGACTCATTCACCACCTTGGGTGAATCAGTCCCTTTGCATATTCTGCATTGCATTTTTTGGGATTCAAATTTTAGTTTCTAAGTTTTAGTTTTTTGTTATTTCCTTTTTGTTTCAATCTCCATAATTTATGTTTTTAAGCATTTCATTGTTCTTAGCATGAGTATTTGGTGTCTTATTGCTAACATTGTAGTCATACAAAGTTTGAGACTCATGTCATCCCACAATAGCACAATCTTTGTGGATCTTGGGTTTTCTAGCTCTTTCATTCCTAGTGTTGATACTAGTACACTAGGTATAGACAACAACCTTAGCAACTCTTTTCCTTCAAGTAGTATATAAGTTGAAACAAGGAATGATAGTGTCCCACAAGAAAACATAATTCAAATTCATGAGGACCTAGAAATCCTACAACATCAAGTGCAAAATGACAATATTTCAACTACCACAATTCCTAATATAGATAGAATTCACCATATGCTTGAAAGTGAAGATGGCCTTGACTTGGTGAAAAACATAGTTCAAAGCTTTGGAAAGCATCTCACCCCAACCACTAGTTTCCCTTTACTAGAAAGAAATGTCACAACCCAAGGAGGAACTCAAATTCCTCCTCCCACAACAATGGCCTCAATACCTACCTATACCAACCCACAAGTCACAACAAAAATGCAAACAACTAGTAATGTGACTCCTTCCTTTGGTATTTTTGCTAGCATCCATAGTTCTTTTGTTACATTGCACGTTATATCTCCTACCACTTTACCACCCATAAGTGTTCCATTCACTTGTCCTTTAAACACATACACCCCCTCACCTTTTTCATTTCCATCTCATAACACAAGCAATGACCCTCTCATTAACCAACTATTCCAACTATTTCATCCCTTCAAAAATAAATCTCTACCATCAACCAAAATCAAAATGGTCCACCTACATATTATGTTAGAAGTAGTCCATTGTCCTTGAAGATATTGTGAACACCGATGCCACAAGTTGTAGAGGTGCCTAGATTTGAGAAATACGGAGGAAAGGGAGATCCTTCTAACCATGTTAATGCCTACACTACTCTATGTAGTGACTTTTTCCTCGATGATAAACTTTTGGCTAAGCTTTTTCCTAGGTCATTGAAATAAACTGCCTTGGAATGGTTATCTTCTTCATCAAACAACTCAATTCATTCATTTAATGAGCTAGTTAAGGCATTTGTAAACCATTTCCAAGTGCAGATGAATCCTAATATGACCTTTTTCGATTTGATGAGATGTAAACAAAAAGAAGAAGAAAATATAACTGAATTTATCTCACACTATCAATCACTTTATTCCCAAATCGATGCCAAGGTTCTCGAACCTCACCTTCAAAAGATATTCATAGAAAATTTGCAAAGTAAGATTCAAGGCAGTCTTACCATGATGAAATTCCCATCCTCCATGCACTTGTGTACTACCCTTCATGATTATCAAAATTTGGTTAGTAGTTGAGATACAAAGTCCACTTCTAGCCGATTTGAGAAACTCGAGCCCACAAACCAAAACAATTCCCAACCTTTTAGAAAATAGAACAAAGGGTTTATTCAATTCAATCCCCTCAAAAAACAACTAAAAATACAAATAACCAGGTAGTCGTTGTTAAAGCCTTGATACCCAGGTTAGCTATGGAGACCCGAAAAGAAAATTCACTCCCTTACTCGATACCCTTCATAACATAATGTCCCAACTCTTAGAACATAAATTTTTTACCTTGCCTCTCATCAAAACACCTAGTCCCAATAAGCCTTACCCCCGAGCTTTAGATCAAATGCTTATTACCACTACCACCGATAAAATGGACATGACACAGAACATTGCAAGCATCTTAAATATCTTATGTAAGAGCTCATTGATTTTGGTCGTCTTTCCATTGTAGGTGTTAGTGATCAAGGAAATAAGTTTGTTGGCCCTCCTAACAAGAACTTGTAAACCTTTACCAACCCCATGCTTAAACACAGTATTTCATTTGTCCAAGCCAGTGAAACTACAAAGAATTATGTGATGAATGTTGACACAGATGATGATAACAATGATCCTATTCAACATGACTCTATAGATAGTGATCATATGGATGAAATGGTAGGAGTGATAGACATCATTCCTCATAAGGGCCGAACTAAGAATCCTCTTGACATTTCTTTCTCCTCTAAAGATATACTTAAACATGCACCCAATGGTCCTCTTTACATAGTCATTTGTATCTATGACAATTCCACTAATGGGATACTAATAGATCCTTCATGTGGAGAGAATGCGATCACCGAGGAATCCTGACTTTTGTATGAGCTCTATCAAGACATATACGATAAACTAAAAGCATGGATCAAGACACACAATGGTTTTTCTTGACCTATGATGGGATCAATCACCTTACCATTGCAAATAGGACCAAAAACATAAGATGTCTCATTCTCCATCATCCCACAATCAAACCAATTTTGTGTGAAGCTAGGCCATCCATGGCTTCACTCCATGAAAGTTGTCCCTTCAGTTTTGCATAAATGCTTAAAGTTTCCCTTTGACAATGAAGTATTCACTGTCCACCATAGTGGTTTTAACCCATTTTCCTCTAAAGGTAACTTTTCCTTAGATTCCTTTTGGCCTGAGCCTATGAAACCTATAAAAGCATGAGAAGACTTCTTTTTCTTTTCCTATCAAAAGTTCAAGGCAAAGAAGATAGCAAAACTATCCCTTTGAAACATGTGCCCACCCACCACCAAACCTACCATCCTAGAAGAAACCATGCTCGAGCCTAAATAAATTCCACACAACCAAGATCAACCTATAATAGAACCTTCACCTACCTCCTAAAAAAGACCAAGAGACAATGAAAACAACCTCGTCACACCTAGAATAAAATTGGTTTACAAAGTCAAAGAGAAAGTGGTCGAACAACCTCTTGTGGTTCCTTTCGTTCCTCCCCTTAGAGAAGAAAATCAACCTATGGTTGGTCAACCCGCTCCTACACAAATGCAACTTGATAACAAAACAAAAAGAAAGAGAGGTGCTAGAGAGCATAGGCATAGATTCCATGCCCTTGCTCGTAGGTTACATGAAGAATTAAAAAATGAAAATCATAATCCAAAATTGACTAAAGTAATGAATGATGACTCTACCCCTGCTTTGACACAAAACAATCCAATACAATAACCACAACAAGAGTTGAACTCTTCTATGGACATTATCCTTTGACTTCCCAATATTATTAACTTAGATGATGATGATGAGGTGGCTAAAATTGGCGAAGAGGTGCATAATGAATTGAATACATTGTTTTCCTCTTCCCTGAGCTTAAATGATAGCACTCCTTAAAAGAGTGTTGAACCAGGTGCTTCTCCTAGTTCGGAACTTGCTCTTGTCCCTTTGGCTAGTTTCCCACCTTTGGTATATAATGAACATGATTGGTAGGCAGTCGACTTGCTTTAGGTTGACTCTCTTGTTCCTTACTAGTCTTTCGTACTATTTCTTTTTCATTTTATTTTGTGTGATTTCATGTGTAAAGTGATCGCCCATGATGTTTTGTTTGATGTTCTCTCTCTCTCTTCGTGGCATTCCTCAATTTCTAACATCATTCTTCTCTATCATAAATCTTTTATCTTTTATCTTTTTCTCTTTTTCATTTGTCTTGTGTTTTCCTTTTGGGGATGACACAAGGCATTGAGACATTTATGTCTCTTCCATGTTGACCCAAAATATTTTCTTTTCATTTTTCTTGTTTTTTCCTTTTGGGGATGACACAAGGTGTCGAGAAATTCATGTTTCTTCCATGTTGAACTGAAAGGTTTTTATTTTTTTATCTCTTTGTATCATTCTTCTACTTCTATGTGTATTTGGAGAATATTGACAATTTTGAGCTCTCTTAAAAGAATTGCAACAAGAACATACTGAGCCCAAATCCATAGATCCCTTATGTGTTTGGATTTTCCTTTTTTGGGGGTAACCCCTCTCTTTTCCTTTTCTCTTGCATGAACTAGCTTTAATCGGAAACAAATGACTTGGCATAGGGCTTTCTAAGTTAGCTTTCATGTCTTCCTCTTTGTTTGCATTTATAATTTTCTACTTTAAAGTAATTTCTCATAGCATGGTGTTTAGTAATTTCTTTAAAGTGGGGGCATACATTGGCATTATTCTTTTTCATGGTTCATGGTGCAATCTTCTTACTTTATACGATGCATTTTTCACTTTGTGGATGACATTGGGTGTGATGTCCTTTAGGAGCATTATCTCTCTCAACATATTACACTCCTCTTAGTGGCTTGATGTGACACATTGCATCACCTAAGTTGTGAATTTTCTATTCTTTGATTGGTCCTCTCTTGGAGACATTAGGCACAATGTTCCCTAAGTCAAGACCTTGCATGAACTAAGAAAGACTCCTTTGAACATTCTTTACATTTTGCATTTTACATTTTGCATTTATATGCAAACCTTGCATAACACAGCTTGCATTCCTATAGAGCCATCTTGTTTGTTCATGAGCTCCAAGTCTATGAAATTTCCCTTGTCTCATGAAGCTCAAAAACCATTTTGTGTGGTGCCTTATTAAAGTTATCAGGAGGTATAACTTTAATATGGTTTGAGCGGGAAGCCCGACCGAGGCATGACTTTCCTCATAGCCACTTGCATGTGTGTGAGTGAATACCAACCATGAGTGTATGTGTCTCACCCTTTTAGGACTGCTCGCCCAATAGACAGCCTAAATTTTTGTCACCTCATAGTGAGTATGCTTTTTTTTCTTGGAAAAACAACCTAGATCTGATTCACATTGCGTTAGACAAATGGTTGAAGCTTGATCCTTCCTTTTCTTTCTCTTGTTATCTTATTTTGTTTATGTCTTTGATAGTGAATTATTGTGCCTTGCTTCCACTCTTTATCATTCCATGTGTGTTCCTTTGTGCTTATGTTGGTTTTCCATAGGACCTTGGTCTTGGGGGCTTGCACACCCCCCCTTGGAAATGGTTGTCCTATCTTACCAACATTAGTACATTTGAACCCCCCTTGATCATTGCTAAATTTGGTATACTTTAGTGTGAGTTTGAAGCAAGTTCCTCCTCTCACTAAAGTTAGGGCTAGATGTAATGACTAAATAAGGTCCCCTTAACTTGGCCTTGATTTAGTGTTATAATATGCCTAACATATTCACATTAGATTGGGCCCTTGTGAACTACATGAACATCAATGGTACCTTGTTTAAGTGTTTTGAATTGTTGTAACACACTTTCACACTTTTCTACGGTCTTATTAATGAAATAAACCTAATAAACCTCTATTTTAACATTAATTTTTCCTTATTTTAAAGTGTTGTAAAGTGTTGTAACACACTTTCACACTTTTCTAGGCTTTTCATTAATAATTGGGCTTTTTTATACTTTAATTGGCCCTATTTTATATCCATAGGCCTCATTTATGTGTATTCTCAAGGATTATCCTAACAAAACCATTTTAAAACATCAAAATCTTGAAAACCCACCTCAAAAATCTAAGGTGGGACTCATTCGCCATTCTGGGTGAATGAGTCCCCTTAGGTGTTACCCATTCGTCCACGGTAGCGAATGAATCGAATTTAACTCAAAATCAAAATTAATTTAAATCTTCAGTGGGATTTTTATTCTCCTAGATCCAATGTCAACTTGCAATGTTGTAATTTTGAAAATTCTTGCATAATTGAGTATAAATACAAGTTTATTTCATTCATTTTACACCTAGCAAGTTGAATGAGCATTCTTATAGCAAGTGTGAGTTCACAAGAGCATCCAAGAGCATTCAAGAGCATTGAAGGGAAGATTATCAAGCATTTTAGAGAAACATTCAAGTATCAATCATCATGTCAAAGACTTCATGCATTATGCTTGTTATTGTGCTAACAATTGTGGTGTAGGATTTTATGATTCAAGAAAGTGCTTCATACAACATATATCTCCTTCAAGCAAGAGTCAAAGTCTACATTCATTGCATCCATTTCAAGCATATTTGTAGCACCTTATTGCTAGGGTTTGGTGAGTTGAAACATTGTCATTTTTTCATTCATCATCCTCCATTCTTATTTGATTTCATTTCAAGGATTGATTTCCAACAAGGAGTTTTACCAAGGCTAACCCCTATCCACTTACCCCACAACATTTTTCTCTCTCCTTCATGTATGATTTGTAGGTCTAGGTTGTATATTTCCTAAGGAGCAAGATTGGAGAAAAGTTACAAAACATTTAAAGTTTTCAAAATTGTCATCAAGCCTTGGAGAACCTTAGAGAAGACCTACATGTTGCAAATCAAAGATTCAAATCTAGAGATCACTTGGGAAGGAAAAGAAAGACAAAGAGGAGCAGGATCAGCTTTTGAAGTTGTAGAAAAGCCCAACTAGATTGATTCACCACTTCTGGTGAATGAGTCCCAATTCCAATCAATTTTTAGGACTTTGTAGATTCAAATACCCTTTTGCCAAATTTATGTTCCTGTATAGTTTTCCAAAAGCTAGACTGATTCACCTAGCTTGGTGAATGAGTCCTAGTCAACTTTAAATCTAGGTTTTCCATTGACTTAGACCTCCATTTAGACATCTCTAGTTTCTCAGGTACACACCTTCCTGTCTTTATTTTTCTATGTCATTTCATTCACTTTCATAGGACATTTAGTGTTAATTTGCATTCAATTAGGGTTTAGTATTTCATCCTACATTTCATTATATTTTCCAAGTCTAAACTTGGTGGTGAACCCCGTAATAGTTTACATTCAGCCCCTAGGACAACCCTATTACAAGATTTCTTTTCCTTTTGCATTGAGATCTTTAGAGTTACCCTTGAATAAAATTGAGGTTGTGGGTATGCTCTATGACCAAAATCATATGATAGCACCATCCCACAAAATCACCATTTCACGTAGATTAGGACTCATTTTCCTTTAGTGGTGAATGGATCCTAGCACAATTTTCTAGGACCAAGCTTTAGGGAGGTGAAATAACAAAAAAAAACCATCTCAAATATGCTAAAAAAGGGTTGTCTTAGGTTAGGAGGACTCATTCTCCTTTAGTGGTGGATGGGTCCTAGCATAATTTTCTAGGACTCCAACTTTCTCGATGTAAATTTCATGCAATATCATTAATGGGTGTTGGGAAAGATCCTTGAAAAATGCAATTAATAAGGCTTGGATTTAAACTAAAGGGGCCAATTAAGCTCAATTGACATCAATTAATTAATGAAGCCATAGATTAGTGTGAAAGTGTAAGAAAACACTTTACAACCCTGTAAATAAAGCATAATTAAGTCTATTTTATTAACAAGGGCCCTATACTCATTTTGAATGTGTAAAACACATTACCACATTAAATCAAGGCGACAATAGGTTCATTTATTATTAGTTACTCCAGAATTTAGGAAAAAGGGATAATTTTTCTGTTAATACACAAGTTAAAATATAACTATGCTAAAAATGCTCAAATACAAGAAACTAAATTGTAGAATTGAAAAACTAGATTCAAAAGTGTAAAGAGAAGAAAGAGAGAAATCTATGTATAAGAGATGGAGCCCATTGTCTAGGATGCTAATGTGATGCATGGAGATCTGTACATTGTACAATCATCCATTTCATGCATTGTAGTCAGGTCTTGTGCTATGATCTAGAAAAGCTGCAAAATTTGGAACAATTACTATATTTTAAACTCACATGTACAACAAGAAACAAAGACAAAAATGATAGAAAATAAGAGAATTACATAGTAAAGAAACAAAAAAAATTAATTATAATGGATGAAATAACAAAAAAAATAGAGAAGATATTCAAACATTCATGTGATTAACATACCTCGAATTCTTATAACAATCAAATAAAAAATGGTTGGCATTGTTTGGGAGCTTTCCAAAAATGGTTAAGCCCCTATTTTTATCTTTTGACCTATGTGAGAATTCAAATAGAAAGAAAAAAATATAATGTTTCCACTTATCCTATGTGTCTAGGACTAAGAATATATGATAATAAAATTAAATCTATAAACATAAAATTCCTAGTCTATGGGCATCTACACCCTTGTTTGTATATTTTAACAAATAGGAAATGAAAAATATTTAAATATTATAAAATAAAATGGAGAAATATAAAGAGCTACAATTTTATTAAATAAATAAAATTTGTTTCACAATATTACCAACTAAGAGAAGGAGTTGAGAGCATTGGGGTAGAGTAAAAAAATGTCCAATCCCATGAAGCTTCAATAATGGATTCCCTTGGGTGTTGAGGAAAACAGTGGTGTAGGCTTGTGTTTAGCTTCTCTGTAGCCTGTGAAAGGTCATGGGTGCATGTTCATGGTAGTGTGTGTATGTTGTTTGGAAGTGTTGATCAATTGTGGTGCAGGGGATTAAAGTGTCAAGTTGGGTATAGGTGGTGTGTGGGTTCGGTGTGGGGTTTTTCACTGCGAGTGGTGCGGTTTTGAAGTTTTTGGGGGTTGGTTTTTTTTATGAATTTTTGATTTCTACTTGTTTCTTTAAAAAATCTTGGGTTCACTCATGGCTATGGATCGAGGGGAAGCATCTAGGGTTAAATATCCATTGGAATTTTTGTTCTACTATTGGAGTGAAATCTCCATCCCCATCAAAGAGGATTCCTGGGAAAATAATTCTATATAATGACTCGAGGGAGGGAGGGTTTTCTCCATCAAGAGGCCCTCGAATCCCAAAAATTAATGGTTTCCTAGAAAGAAGCAAAGATAGGGTGATTCTGGTGATTCAACTAGAATTAATCATGGAGGATGTGGAGTATTTTTATAAACATGCATTGATATGAAAATTCATGGGAATGCAATTTTTTCTCCAAATTTTGGAGTCATGGACATAGCAGACTTGGATGCTAGAGGGTGAAATGGAAGTGATGTTGTTAGAAGATAGTTATTTCATGGTTGTTTTCAACTGCATGGTTGATTTTAATAGAGTTTTTGAGGGTGGGCCTTATTTCCACAACCCTGGATTGGTTTATTCATTAAGCCATGGCACACTGGTTTTAATCCTTCGGAAGAGCTCCCGAATCATGTTCTAATTTGGGTGTGTCTTCCTCCATTTCCAATGGAGTATTGTGCAATGTCATCTTGCAAATGGTTTCATTACTTCTAGGGAAACTAGCAAGTCCTTCTTAGCAAACACAGGATAGAAAGACCTAATGAATTTTTCTCACATTCGTGTTGAGATTGATTTGAGTAACCCTCTTCCAAACTCTTTGTAAATCCATGTGAGTACATCCTCCTGGATGCAACAACTTGATTATGAGACTTTTCTTTTTGGTGTTGTCTATGTCATGAATATGGTCACTTGCATTGAAGATGTCCCAGATCCAAATCTTCTGAGTCTGAACCTTCTCAACCTCCTCGCAACCCTACAAAGATTGAAAAATGCAAGGCTCCCATCCCTAGTGATGTTGTGGGTAGCACCCCTCCGAATCAGTCTCTTTGGATTTCTGTGTAAGTGCTATTTGAGATTTCATTGTTAATCATGTCATTGAGTTATGTGAGCAGTGGAAAGAGGATGTAGGGTCCCTCTATTTCGGTCGTCTTTGGATTTCAAGTAAGCTTGTTTTATAGTGTACTTAATAGTTTTGTTCAAAACTGTTATTTAAATTGAGAATTGTTGTGCTGTGGTAATTTGAATAAATTCGGAAAATTAAATTAATAATTAAAAATAAAATTGGAAACTAATATAATATAAATTATATGGGTATTAATAAATAATTAAGTTGTTAAGAGAATGTTATATTTTTATTTTTTATTTTATTTTATTTTTATTTTTATTTTTAACGTTCGGAAATACGTTTTGTCGAGGGTAATTAGAGTTTAAAATAAACATTTACCTTAATAAATGTTATAGTGTCATCCTTGTCACGTGAATGGAAATTCTATTAGGAATTTGTTTCCTTTTTTACTGCCCTTAAGGAAGATAACAAAATAGAAATTCATATATTTAATGGCATATATTATGTCCCAAAGTTATAATTCTGGGTAAAAATAAAAGGGTACGCGTCATGACAGCTGGGGAGGAATATCCTGCTTTTCCCACCACGTTTCTTTGAGGCATTCTGTCAGTCAGCTACGTGCCTTGTCTTTGTGTCCTCCTTCTGCATGCTTTATCTTGGAAAGGCAGCTGGGCATTCGGGAGGAAGGGAGGATTATTGGGAGAGTACGCTGGAAGATGCTTCATAACATTCTCCTGCAACTCTGTCCAGAATTTTCTAATCGGCATCATTGACAGCACGACACGCTTTGTGCAGAATTCTTAAGGTTATAAGTATTTTTGGAATCTACGAAATCTGGAGGTAAGTTCCTGACCACATTTTCAGTGATTTCTATTCCTTTCTTGCTTTTGGATTCTATACATGACCGTTTGTTCTTATTTGTTGTACTTTATTTCACTCTAAAACAAGTCTGTGGATATCTGTTAAATAAAGACGTAGTTTTTGAGTTTTCATGGATCACTGTTTTTTTTTCTTCCTGCTCAATGTCACATCTTTGCAGCTCATGCCTTTCCACACGCATTATTCTTTCATGGATCCTACACCCTGTTTCAAAGTGTCCATTTTAGCCAAGGCAAAGATGATGCTGGGAAAGGTTGTGGAATTTGTTCTTACACCTACTGAGTTGCATTTATTTGTAAAATTTTCTAAATTAGCACAGGGGTCCTTTGTTTTCCGTTCACTAATTTAAAAAAACACTAAATTAATGATCTCTTTAAATATCATGCGTTTTAAATTGAAAGACCATTTTGCTCATGTATTTTTTTATGTAAATAGGATAAAGATTACTTACTGAAACATGCTGTGAGATTAAAACTGATTTGGATAGGTATTGTTTTAACATTAACAAAGCATACAACACATAAGACACCATAATGTACACAAAGAGTTGAAAACAACAAAGCAGAATAAGAAATTAGCTGCCAGGATAGAGAACTGGTGATATAGACCCTTCTTTGAGCAGGCTAAATGGAACTATGAGATTAGGGGATGAGTACTGGTTGGAAATGGTCAAGCACAGGCAGAATACCTTAGAACCAAGCATGCATAATAATCCGTCAGTCTAGCATGTATGCAGCCAGTGAAGCTCCATTTTAATGAGTTTAGCTGGGATGTCTTTTCTTTATTAATGGATATTTGTTGGGCATTGTGTTCCGCTCCCCAGCTGGTAATAACCTTTCACTTCTCCCATTTGGTCAGCTGCAGCCTGAAAAATAAGAGAAATATTTTTTTTGAATATGTTTATTAAAATAAAAATTGCTGTCAAAGTTCCTAACAATGAGCACATTAGGTTTTAACATTAGACTCTACGTAGTTAAGTATATGTCAGCATAATCAAAATATAATGTATATATTTATTTTATTTTATTTTTATAACCTCATGCAAATCATTGGTCTGTATTGCCAATTTGCGATACATCTCTTTTCCAGTTTACCAGAAAATATTTTATATGTGCAATGATTTTGGCTTAAAAAGGATTAGACTTATAAAATTTCATTCCACCCGTTTTTTCCGTACTTTCTATTTAGTGCTATTCTTAAAACTATCTTATCATATAATTTATAACAAAAATGTTATAGTATTAGAATTCACTATGTTTTATTAAATTATTATCCTATAATTAATAAGTGTAATACTTCGTTTAGGAGTTATGAAAGGAAAGTGGGGAATTTCCATTCATGGCTCCACGTTTACTTCCTTTATAAGCCCTTTCTTAAATACAGATTTTTTAGTGACCTTTTAATCATGAATAAAAACAAAGAAAATGACTATTCCTTGGGGATGGGAAAAGTAATAGATTTAAATCAGAACTATTCAAATAATTAGATTCCTAGCATATTATTTATATAAAGGAAGACATATTTTGGGTTTTGTTTTCTTTTTCTTTATATAAGATAAAATAAATTAGATAATTAGTAACATAACTTTTTAAAGGGTAAGGTATTCTTTTGGTATTTTAAATGGGATATTTTTCTTTAAAGAAAATTATATGGAATATTTATATAAATAAATGTATTTAATAATATTATTGATAATAGTAAAAGGTGTTTTACCCCGCGAATAATGATTTTAATATTACTAGAAGTAAATCTAGAATTCGGTTAATTTAGTAAAAGAGTAAATGTATGTTGGTTGGGTAATCTTCATGGATAAATAATATAGACATAGGGTTACTGATAAAGTTAAGTAATTATAATCATAGCCTTTGACTTATGGAATTTAACATTTAAAAATAAAAGATTATAGATAGAAAGTGCAATATTAAAGTGAATCCTCATTAATATAAATGCAAGCTAATATTAATTTGTTAAGGGAAATTTAGAGTGGTAATAGACAATTTATATTATTTCTTGGAAATAGAATTTAAATAGAAATCAATTTGAAGAAGTCATCTAGATGAGATAGGGTGCTTTATGGCTTTGTTTATATAAGTGTATAAAAATGTGTTTATACCATGAGTATAAAAAAAAAAGCAAATTCGTTGGTGAAAATAGAGATAGTTTTATATTTTATCTATATAATTCTTTAAGTATTTAAATGACTTCGTGATGGTCAAATAAAATATAGTGAAATGGTATAGGATGTTTATTACATATAATGAACGATTATGAAAATGTAAGTAGTTATAGGAAAGTCAAATTAATCTTGTGTTAGATGCTTAGCAAGATAGTTGTTAAAATACATTTCTATAATTCTCTTAACTGTTTCAAATGATTTCTCGATGAGTGAAAGAGTAACATAGTAGGCTCCTATTCATTTTGTCTTAAATTGCTCCTCATAGTATTATTCATTGTAGACTTTAAAAGATTAGGATTGAGTGTGTATGTTGATAAATATATATATATATATATATAGGTGTGATTTTCATATGGTTTTGTTCATTACATAGATTAGGGAATAATGAAGAGATTTAAGGAAATTTAATTTAAATAATGAAGTATCCAAGTTGTGATGGATAAATTAATTAGATAATTGTAGTACTGTAATGATAAGTTGTAAGTTAGCATGAAGGTTCGTACTAACTAGTTAATAGTGAAGATTGTCTTGTGTAATCCATAGGATGATTATTAGGAGCATTGCATGTTTGAGTAGTGGTTTGAGTTAGCATATAGCAGTGTTATGGTGTAAGTTCGTGTCTGAGGTAGTCACCTTTAAAAAAAAAAACCTAGAGGTTATACTCTATGAGGGTGAGTCAATGAGTTGGGAGAACTCAAGTTGGGCGAACTACGGTGCCTCTGCGAAATATATACGTAGGCAAGGCCATCAAGTGATGAGCCCCCGAGGCATTAGGTCGGGCCCCTAGGACTGTTCTTCTAAGTCTTGTATGTGATTTGTCATACTGTAAAACTGCCATTGATTTGTATAGCTTATCTAGTAGTCTTGTGCTAACTACCTTGATCATATGTGTGTGCCAAGTCATGTAAACCTTGCAGGTACATGCATTGGGAAACAAGGAAAATTCAACATGATGGAATGGAAGAGGTACGTTAAGCTGACCCAAAGTAAGTAGACTTTATTGCTAAAAATCTAGTGAACCATTTCCATATTTGCTTCTCACTAGTGTGATCTTGGACTATAGTTGTAAGTAGTGAAAAGTGTTGTCATTGTCTTTAAGTAAACAAAAATAAAAATAAAAATTGCAAAATTAGTAAAGTCATTGCAGAGTGTTAGGTTATTTAGAGTAAAAAAAAAAAACTGGGCATAAAATGATGTATTGTTTCCTCTCTTTTGTTTATGGATGATTGTATGTTATCTTTATGTAATCTTGGTTTACATTAACTTTCGTAAAAACTTACAATGTGTAATGCCCCACCGTGTGAACCCCAAAGGACAACCAAACACTACACAATTATTATTATTATTATTATTATTATTTTAAAGTGAAACATTACATAAGATGAATATGTGCATATATTACGAAATAGATGTGAACCCCAAAGGACAACAAACACTGTACAATTTTTTTTTGAAAGTGAAACATTGCGGAACATTGCATATGATGAATGTGTGCACACATTACACGAAAAACAATTATGCATTTACTAAATCTTTCACGTCCTATGGGGTACACGAAACGGTCATTACAAATCATAAACTTTTATCAAATGGAAGAAACTAGACAACCAAGAACACATAGTGATGACACACTACTATTAATGATCACAAGCATGGAAAACAATACATCTGCAAAGCATATTTCCATAGATACAACATATCAAAGATACAATAGTTCATCACATAATTTTTTCCTAATATCAATGGGAAAAGTACATTGAGTACAAGAATGAGAAATTAATGAAAATAAGGTACAAAGTGACCAAACTCATGCCCACATTTTACACACTAAACAACCAGGCAAAACTATAACATCTTTCCTAATTTTGCAATAATTTTTATTTTATTTTATTTTATTTTAAATTTTGTTTACTTATAAGACAACAACAACACAATTCACTACTTATAGCTATATTCAATGATCACACAAGTTACAAGAAAAGATAGAAGTGATTTACTAGCTTTGGCAATAGAGTCTACTTACTTAGGTCAGCTTAACATACCTCTTACATTCTATTTTATTGACAAGTCCTTGCTCCCAATGCCTATACCTACAAGGTCTACATGACATGGCACACACATAAGATCAAAGATAGTTAGCACATGATTACTAAGAGAAGCTATATAAATCAATGGTAGTTTTTACGTTATCGGGAATAAACGACAAGTCTCAAACAAGACTTAGAAGAACAGTCCTAGGGGCCCGACCTAATGCCTCGGGGGGCTCATCACTTGAATGGCCTTGCCTATATATATAATTCGCAGAGGCACCATAGTTCGACAACTTGAGTTGCTCCAACTCACCCACATGGGATAAAACCATTAGTTTCCAATGAACGACTTGACTTTCTTCATATGCATAACACTATAACACTGACATAAAACAACATGCAATGAGTACAACATTGCTTGATTAGGAGACTCTTTCGAACAGTTTTGAAAATAAGACTCACAACAACAAGGGTGTACTAGTGCATAAAAGCCACCAAACAAATACACGTGCGAGGCATGAACCATCTCGCTCATAATCATAACCAAAGGCAAGGAAAATCATGGAACATGGTACACCCACGAACTCAAAATAGAAATACGATCAATGGAACACAAAGGTCTAATCATGGGAAGATTCCACACGAAATAGGTTTCCCATCACCTTTGGAAGCCTAACAATCTACCACCCATAACTTATCAAAGGGGAGTGGCTTAAGCATTTACGGTTTCCCAACTTATCCAAAACGTGCCTATACATAAAGATTACCTCAAAAGCAAAATAAAGCAAAAGGAAGGTAAGATCAACATGGAACCACTAGTATGCATAAGAAATCAATTCCAACGAGCACTCAAAGTATAACCAAAATAAATATCCAAACATGTTCAAAAGGACTATACATACCCACTTATTTAAACGTGAACATAATCCAAACTTATTAAAGATAATGTAATAAATAATTAAATAATCCACTATGATTAAAAGCATTTCCTTTATAATATATTTTAAATAGATAAGCACTTGGGAAAACCTATAGTATTCAAAACATCAGTATTCTTTTGATTTAAAATTCATAGCCTGTACTTTTGTTTACTTCAAATTGATTAAAAACTTAACCTATATATGTACTTTTGTTTACTTCAAATTGATTAAAACTTAACCTAGATATATATCTGTTATTTTAAACTAATAAATTTAATTCAAATGTAACCTAATTTTTACTACAAATTAAATTTAATTAAAAGTATGACATTTACCTTTGTTGACTTCAAAGTAAATAAATTTTAACTTAAAATCTACCATATACGGTTTATGCAGATTCACAAATCTAAAAGTAAAGATGTTTGAAAATCAATTAAATTTTAAATAAGCTTGTAATTAAATCTAATTTTAAATGCACTTGAAATGAGTCGAGTTTTAAATATACTACAAAGATGAATTACCATTCCAGTAACTTACAGGGTAATGAAATTGCCGATATCTAATAAATCAAGTTTTTAAATAAATCAAATTTTAAATATACTACAAAGATAAATTACCATTACA
>VDFB02037188.1:0-28661 GCA_007258455.2 Sequoia sempervirens
AAAAGAAGGTTTAAAAAATTATTAAGTTACCAATACTATAGAATGTGAAATAGGTTATAATTTAAATGGGTTGTCATGCTTGTATTGGAAATTGATTATAAAATTTAGTAGGATATGTATGCCACTAATATATTACATGCATAGGGTGAAATTACCTACAAAATTATCATAGGAAAAAAATTGTACCTTTTTGAAAGAAGTGAAAGCCCCAATATTAATACTTTTCTAATATAAGCAAAAATCAAGTAGATTGGTATAATAGTAACATAGATATTGGTGTTTTTTCAATACAAAAGGTAGACCTATAACACATTTTAATGATGAGTTGAATGAATCCAAACATAATTAATAGTTTTTTATTATTAGGAGTTTCTTTCTCATAACTATCACTAATTTTTGAGGTATATTAATATTCAAAAAAAGTTGAACTAGAGGTACATGTAGTTGGTAGTCGAATTTGAGGTATATTTTAAATCTCAATCATATATTTATTTTTGTGACTAATAATCCATTATATTTCTTTATCATTTATTACCATGATAATGGAGTTTGTAGGACATGATGGAGGATCTCCATGTTGTAGGCCATGATTTCATAAATGCATAAAAAAATCCATAAAGCATTAAATTAGAGGCATGGTTTCTTTGAGGATTAGTTTATATATTTACTTAGAA
Source organism: Sequoia sempervirens (assembly GCA_007258455.2). Taxonomy (NCBI): domain Eukaryota; kingdom Viridiplantae; phylum Streptophyta; class Pinopsida; order Cupressales; family Cupressaceae; genus Sequoia; species Sequoia sempervirens. Next base: position 675 of record VDFB02037188.1, read on the forward strand.
GGAGGAATTTATATATACTATGTAGTTACATGTGAGAAAATAGCTTTATGAAACTACATAATGGAGTATTATGAGGAAATTTTGGTATAGAATAAGAACTTTCCATACTATAGGGGTGATCCCAGAATATTGGTTTACACTTTCTCGAAGATCTTTATTTTTGCTAAAATCACATATTTTTAGAAAATATAATGATTTAAGCCTTGAAAATTTCCATTTAAAGGATTCCAATGGAAAAGGGTTTGATCAAAGCATCTTAGATGAAAATCCCTTGGATAGAACCCTGCTAGTTCTAAACCATACCTATAACGAAGTCTCATTTACACCCATCAAAATGCTAATTAAAAACCACTTTAGATTTATCTTTTGGGGGATCAAATGAATTCATTTATTTTTTTATTTTTTTTAGTATGTAGTCCTTATTATAAGCTTCCCAAAAAGTATAATTTTAAATAAATTTAATTTGATTATTATATTTATTTTTTATTTCTTGTGAATGTAGGTTTTTCCCCAAAAATCAAGCTCTTTGTTCTACACATGTGGAAAAATAGCAGATTATCAAAAAAAATTGAAAAATATTAGTGCACTAGATATTGAAGTCCTTGATCCAACAAAAAAAATTTGAATTTTGATACATAAATTTTTTTTATGTTGTATACGGTCCACCTATGTCTAAATTGTAATTAGTTTGACTTTGAAACTTGATTAAGGAAAAAAATATTCAATAAAACACTATGAAACCAAATGAAAGTGCTAGATATCGAGTTACAAATCTAAATTAAAAAAAAAAAAATTTTTATCCTTCATGGAAAAAAGGTTATGTTGCATGCGGTGAGCATCACTCCTTAAAAATGGTGTTTACTGAAAACAACTAGTTTTCAAAGGAGATGGAAAAATAAGTGCAAACTGATTCCAAATTTTTTGAAAAAAAATACATCTAGAATCAACAGACAAAATGTCATAAATCACTAGTTTGCATCATTTTCAAATTCCTCATGGTTTAGCCACTATAGGTGCCTGAAAGTGAAGATTTAGTTAGGAAAAATTAGTTGAGTGTCCAGTTTGGCCAAAAATTGTAAACCAATATTGTGGGATCACCCATAGGGGTGGTATTTTTTTTCATGTTTACACTAATATGTCAAAAGGACTATTAAGAGATGTCTAGAATTTATTAGATTCTAAAGGGTTTCACTAAAAATATAGGATTATACAATCCATTCCTATTTTTCAAAAATCCTTAGGAGGAAATTTCTATGGAATTTACCCTTGAACTACCAAAACCCTAGAGAATTAAAGACTTTGTCTTGTTAGTTAATGATTTTAAAAAAAAATTGCTGTAATTAATTCCTTGTCAAATTTCAAATGATTTTTCCAAGATTACAAATTTGTTCTTCAAATAATTAATGAGATTATAGTTTCTCGCACAAAGTACCATCTCAAATAGAGATGGTAAGTATATAAGCCATTTTTGGAACACATTGTAGAAGATATTGGGAATAATTTGGAATACAATCCATAAATATATAGTTAGACATTTTAATTAATTAAATTTAGGGAAATCACATAAGAATTTGGTTAGGAGATAGAGTACATTGGGATTCTTTGTTGGCACAATCTAAATTTGCATTCAAAAACATGTGAATTAGTCTATTGGAAAAACCTATTTCCATATTGCTCATGGGACCTCTCTCCATTTAATTATAGACTTGTTCAAGGTCCCTCCTAGAGAAAATGTTAGCATACACATATACAATTTTTTACTACACATTAAAGATGTACATGTAAAAGAGAAGAAATTAAAATAAAAATTGTTGAAAATTTAGTAGTAAGAATAAGAAAAGTGTACATGGTCATAGAAGAGAGGAAAATCACTTAGCAAAGTGAGCTCCTTGTGACAAATTTAAGTAGGTAAAGTTTCTCTAGAGGAACATTAATAATTTTAAGTAAAATAAATTTGATCTTGTGGCAACAGAAAAGGTATCCCCTTTTCCTTACTTAATTTAGGAATGATTAACTTTAAAATGGACCTAATGTTGCCTTGATCTAGTGTTGTAATGTGTTTTCCACATTCACATTGGATTTAGGGCCCTTTTTAATCTAAATTGACCTAATTCTTCCTTATTTAATGTTGTAAAGTGTATTTATTGGCACCTTCACATTAAGTTTTGGGCCCTCTTGCATTTATGACCTTCATATCATCATTAATAGGCCCCTAAGACCCTATATTATGCATCCAAAGGCTTATTTCAATATAAATCCCAACATAGACCTCAAATATACTCAATTTCTCAACTCCTCGACATTTCCTCCACCTGAAAAGGCCTGGTGGGACCCATGCGCCACCTTGGGTGTATGAGTCCCACCTAGATGGGACCTATACACCACAAGTGGCGTATGAATCCCATTTGTACCCATTTTTAGGGTTTTGAGTAGGAAATCAAGGTTTTAAGTTCAAATTTCATGAATGTCAACTAATGGGATCTAATAAACAATAAGTTGGATGGATTGCCTATATCAAAAAGGTCTCAAATCATTTTTTCACTAAGCCTTAATGATATCAACATACGCCTTCAAGATTACAGAGATTGAAAAGAAAGATGTGGATCACAATAACATAAATATAGATTCCAAGGTTGAGAACATAAGGAATACCATCAAAACCGTTGCTGAGCAAAACAACCGTATGGCAAGACACAATGCCATTATCATTAATGCAATGACTGAAAAGCTAGATAAATCCCAATAGGGTTCTCTGGTGGTGGATCTGGAGGAAACAGAGGACAAAAGCCAGGAGACAGATGCAGGTATTTCTAGAAGAACCAGAGCAAATCTGAAGTGCAAGGTCCCCCCTACTTCGAAGATGATTCAAACTTTTAAAAAGGGTGTCAATGATATGCAGAATCTGGAGGCAAAGACGGAGTCTGTCCTCAAGACTCTAAACTAACAGCTAGGGTTTTTTTGGTGCTTGCTCTGCTGTTCCTTTTGACTTGACCTTTCTGGTCTTTTTCATTTGGTTGTTGCTGATCTTTTCTTGGGAAGCTAGTCTTTTTGGTTGGACTTTGGTGTCCTCTTTTCTATTTTGTTAACGTTGTGGTTTCGGGTCCCTGTAAAACCCATTTTAGCCTTTTATCAAAAAAATACGCCTTCAAGAGTTAAGCATTTCAAGACTTCACAAGAGCGTTAAGAGAGTTTACAAGAACATTTCTAAGACATTCAAGGGAAAAATCCTTCATCATTTTTTAGAGAAATTTAAAATCAATCAGATCATGTCAAGATCATAATGCATCATGTGTTGAGATAGTGTTGTGATGTAGCATTGGAGATCCATTTGCAAGCATTGTTTCATATTCAATTCAAGATCAAGATGTACATTCTACATGCCCAATTCATGTTAGATTGTTGATTTACATGTCAAGACATCATTCAAGGTATTATTGTTCATGTTTCATATTTCATGTTTCATGTTCATATTTCATTGTTTCATCATAAGGTTTAATTACCTAAATGGGGTTTGACCAAGGCAAACTCCTATTTCCTATCAACAAGTTTTTCCCCCTCTACATGTGTGATTGCAAATCTAGGTGTCTTGGAGCTTAAAGTTCCTTTGAAGATAAAGTTGCAAGGTGGAGACAAGTTGTCAAGTTGTCACAAGGTTTTCATCTTCAAAGAAAGTCACCTACAGGTTCAAATTCAGGGTTTCAGATTTGGAAACAAAGTGTGGAAGGAAGAGTAGAGATAGGAGAGAAGATTTAGGTCTTAACCCTTCAAAAAAGTAGAGTGGGACTAATATGCCACTTGTGGCATATGAGTCCTACTACATCCCATTTTCTAGATTTCAGTGAATTCAGATCAACCACTGTTAGATTCTAGACCCTGCCCAAAAACCCTATCTTGGGACTAAATCGCCTAGTTTGGCATATGGGTCCCAGTGAGCATTAAAAGTCAAAATTTTGGGGTTTTGGAGCTTTTTTTGACCTCATCATTCTTCTAGGTGCACCTTTGTTCATTTTTAGTCTTTTACTTTGCATTTTAGTTTCATTTCCTAGGTCATTTAGCTAGGTTTTGCATAGTACTTTGTATGTTACATTCATTTCTTATCTTTCCAAGCCCTAGCTTGGTGGTGAACCCCATTTTAGACTTCAATCATACCCTAGGACAACCTTTAGTAGATATCTTCTCCTTTCTATCCTTGGATTGAGATCTCCAGGGTTTCCTTGACTGAAACTAACTGAAATAGGTCTAGGTCCTTATCCCCTTGTGCTCCATCTCCTAAAAGGTGGGGCACCCTATTTCCATTGTTTCAGATCCTTTGAGGGAATTGTACAAAGTTTATCAATATTATTATAAGATTGATTTACCAAATGGTTTGCATATAAAATATAGTGAAACATTTTTATCCAAATGAATATCATGAAGACCATAATCTAAAAGAAAATATATTAGTGCAAAAAGAATTGTATTTGAGGTAACAAGTGTCTGTGAGGCCAAGACATGAGAGATTAAACTTTGAATGAGTACCTAACTAGAAGAACTTGAAGGAGAGAATACAAGGATTATCAATTACACTGAATTTAAGGGGAGAGGTGAAAAATGCCTAAAATTTTGAAGTTGAACCAAACTAATTGTAGTGGACACAACACCCTCCCTTAGTTCCTTGATTTTTAGAACCATGCTAAAAAAAATCACTCAAAGTGTTTTTGCAATCTTTCATCACCTAAAAGTATTTCCTCTATAATTTTCATTATTTTATAATATTTTTTGACTTCTACATGCAAATATTATTATCACATAGAAGCCAATATTTATAAAAATATATATTATTGATTACATGGTTGTTATGATAATAAATAATTTTCATCACAAGTTATTGCATATAAACTTAATTACTCCCATATTTGGATTATGAAACTATACGAGGCTAATAAATGTTCCCACATGATATCATGATTATATGCTTTATTAGAAGTATTTGAAATGTGTTATGATTCCTAAAAGGGACCCCATTTGAGCTTTCACATCAAATTTGGGTGAAAAACAATGATGTCTCCTAATTTTCAACGTAATTGTGCCATTAAAGATAAATCTTTTCAATATTCTTTAGTTTTTTTCAATTATACCAAAAAACTATCAAGGATGATGTAAAATAATAACTTTTGAGATATTATTCAGTTTAATTTATAATTTTAAAACTTATAAAACAAAATATAATTTGTGTATTATTAGATATAACTTTTTTTATTGATTATTTTTTATATTGGTATTAACAAAAATGTTAGACTTATATTTTATCATATAGGTTTTTCTTAGAATATATATCAAAAATATTTTCTTTCTCATTGAAATAAGAACATACATGTGGAGGGTAATGTATTTTCTTAAGTTTTTCTTAAGAAAGTATGTTATTTTTCCTAATATCTTGAATAGAGTTCATTGAATTTTTATTGATGAAAGCCATCTAGGCTCCAATTATAAATTTTAAAAATTGTGATTTCAAGATCAACTGCAAATAGGATAGTGCTTTCCATTCACACACATTTTAAATAATGCACCTATTGTAATATTTCATTTGGTCCCATGAAGAATTTTAGAGGAAGGACCACAACCATTGGTTGGTGGTATCCTATCACTTCAAGAATCCAATACACTAATAAAGGAACATTTGTTTTGATAAATATGTAGATCATAAGGCAATTATATTTATGTAAGGTTTCTTTACCTTGTAATTATTGTAACTTGGAGAATATAGAATGCAACCATGTGTAATCATAAAATGTATACTCTTTTATGATTTATTTTACTTGTCGTGAAAGTGTTTGTAATGTTCTAATTTGCATTATATATCATCTCTTCTAAATCTACTTTTATTAGGTAATTGTCTTCTTGATATTTTATATTTATATGTTTGGGATGCATGAATATATAATATTCTATTAGGTTCATCATCTATATATGCATTGTATAGCCATCCATTCATATGTATGAACAACATCATGATATATTAATAAACTAGGTATCTCTGTGATGTAGCTAGTACTTAAGAGAATAAATAACTCAATTGTTAACAAATATAAATCACGGATGAGTAAAAATAAAGTTAGACATATCAACATTGGGTACATAGATTAAAGGTTAAAAGAGAAAGAGACGAAGACAAGTCCATCTTCAACCAAAATACAAATTTAAATGTATGTAATATAATCATGTTCCGATGTAACACTTAATAATAAAACACAAAATATAAATCAAACCATTAAAACTATCTATCACTCAAAGAAAGTTTTAAATTTAGTCATCTTTTTTCTAAGGTAACATCACCTAAGAAATCATAATTTTACAAAGTGATAGTGACTTATAACTTGAATACTCATCAATAAAGCCATCAAAGAAGTAATAGAATAAATTCTCATTAATATTAATAATACAATCATTTAATCCAATAAGAGGAAAAAATAATATCCATGAAAATAAAATGAGATGATAAAGATCTATCCTCATCCAATATTTCATTAACATGTAAGAAAAATTAATTACTATCCATAGCTATGTCACTAATAGGTAGGGCTAAATGCTTATTAATCTCATGAAAAATATCAATTATAAACCATCAATAACAATTAAAAAAAGTATACCAAAAGAGTAAGAAAAACATAGCAAAGTCTCTAAAAGAGTAGAAAATAGACAACTATCAAAATAATTGACTAATGTAACAAAGGTGATCATCAAAATGAAAAAAAGTTACAATATAAAGGATCTTAGGATATGAAGTGAGAAAGCATCAAAACACTATATACTCCTTGATATTTACATTGATGTAACCGTGAAACAAATATTCATAAGAATTCATGGTAAGGGATATAATTATGAATCAAAGTCACTAAAAGGACTGTTAGTAGTGATAAAATACACATGAAATAATAAATTTTCAAACCCTAATCAAGATATAGTAATGAAGATAGACTAATAGGGTGTATCCAAACCCTAATCAAATATTAAGAAAAACATTATACAACCATAAATATAATATATAAAAAAATTGTATCAGAATATATCTTAACAATGAAGTCAACTTATGAGGTGCAAGATATGTCAAGTTCGACAAGAATATGAAGGGAACTAGCAAACCCTCAAAAATACCTGAGAGAGTTTATGTTAAATAAATATAATAATACATAAAACTACCTTAGGATAAAGAGAGTAGATTGATACTAATAAATAAATACATACAATCAATAAATATTAAAATATATATTTAACTCTAGGTTTGATACAAATGTGATTATGAGAGATGGTCCATAATTATTGATCATTTTTTAGAACACTAAGGTGCATTAGATGACTGGTCTAATAGTAAAAAATTAATGATTGAAAACTCTAAGTCAATTTTTTGGTTCTAAATTACTTTATGTCCAAAGTATGATATGAAATTTAAATATATCCTATGAAGTCATTCATTTATGTGAGATTTTGATCTTTAAGGATATTTTCATCTAAATATTTGTTTACCTTATTTTTTGATATGTAAAGTCTTATAAATAGACTAATATTATTGGCAAATACCTTTGACGAAGAAATAGTTATATTCTCCCTAGTCAAACCCCAAGGTCATTTCATTCAATGGCTTGTAAACAATTATTGAATGCACCAAGAAACCATATATTTACATTGAGGTAATCATGAAACAAAAATTATGAAGAATGCATTGTAGGAGATATCATTATGAAGCACACTTATTAAAGGGTTATTGAGTAATGAATAAATTATCAAACCTCACTAAAGATATAGTAATAAAGTGAAAATTGAATGATATCTAGATCATAATAAACTAAAAGAAAAATGGTATACAAACATATAAAAAATATATAAAACAACAATGTACAAGAGTAAACCCTAACAACAAAACCTAGGTGTAAAATATGTCAAATTCACCAGAAATGTAAAGGAAACTAACCAGCCCTCACAAGTATTATAGAGAGTGTATACTAATTATATCCAAATAATAAATATAACTACCCTAGGATAAAGAGCCAAGACTAATACTAATAAATAAATGCATAAAATTTCAATAAATATAATAAATGTAAATTAACTCTAGGCTTGATGTGGAGTTATATTGGCTCCTTCACTTATGGAGATCCTTCATCCTTCAAAAATGGACTTTAAGAAAGCGTTTCCAGTAAAATTGTCGCCTTCTATTCTCCCATCCACGCCTTACTGCACTGTAAGAATGAAACTGCACCTTACAGGGTTGGGCTGGGAAAAGAGCCTAAAAAAATCTCTACCGTCACTCTACACATCCATTTTCTGGATATAACTCGAATTCCTGGTCGATTCTTTTCGCATAGTTAGCCTCTCACACACAAGCACACATATTACATCACTCTGTGAACCTTCACCTTTCAAAATCGACCTAAGTAGATTTAGACAGCTGAGGGCGCTGCCATATTTTTTCTTTGCAACAGAAACTTTACAATAATAGGATCAGTAATAGCTATGTTACCATATGAAGGATCAAATGTGCTTGATTGATTATTCATCATGTTACTGCGAACGATAGATAAAGGAGAAATAGGAGAAATGCAGTTGCAAACTGCATAGCTGTCACTCTACATAACTGAATGTTAATAACTAATGAATGTAATATGCTAGCAGTTATGTTATCCCTAGTCAAACCCCTAGGTGGTTCGATTCAATGGCTTGTCATCAATGATTTAAGGAATCAAGCAATTACATATTTATATCAATATATCATGAAACACATAGTCTTAATAATCCATTGTAGGAGATATAATTATGAAGCACAACAACTAAGGGGTTAATGAGTATTTATGAAAAAGACGTGAAATAATAAGTTCTTAAATCTTACTCAAGATTTAGTAGTGAAGAGAAAATGAAAGGGTGTATCTAAGAATAATCAAATATTAAAGAGAAAAGATATACAATCATAAATAGATATTTTAAAATAATACTTTAGAAGAATATATCGTAACAAAAAACTTTTAGAGGTGTAAGATATGTCAATTTACTCATATATGTAAAGGAAACTAATGAACCCTCACAAACATCCTAAACAAATTCTATTAAATAAATCTAACAATAAATAAAACTACCTTAGGATAAAGAGGAAATATTGATACAAATAGATGTACAAATTTCAATAAAGAAAATAAATGTATTTAATTCTAATTTGATGCAAATATGATCATGAGAGATGGTGAATAATGATTCATCACTATTGTAGAATACTAAAATTTATAAGGTGACTTATTTGATATTAAAAGACTAATCATTGATACATTTAAGTCAATTTTGTGCTTCAAAGTTACTTTATATGAAAATTATGATATGGAGTTCATCTATATCCCATTAAATTATCTTTTTATGTGCAAGATTGATTTTCAATGTATTCTAATCTAATTTATTGTACAATACCTTGTCTTTTGATATATAAAAACTCTAATAAATAGATTAATAGCATTGATAAACATCTTTTAGGAGATTTTCAAGCAATAGATATGCTCTCCCTAATTAAATACCTAAGTTATTTGATGCAATGGACTATGAAAAATAATTTAAGGCATCAAGAAACCATATATTCTCACTAAGCTAATCATAAAATAAATATTCTAAAAATACATGGTAGGGGATACAATTATGAAGCACAATAACTAAAGTGTTAGTGAGTAGGGATACAACCAATATGAAACAACAAATTTTCAATTCTTAATCAAGATATAATAATGAAGATAAAACAAAAGAGTATCAAAATCCTAGTCAAATCTCAAGGAAAAAAATATAGAAGAATAAATTAAATATATAAAACCCTATTGTACAAGAACAAACCCTCCCATTAAAATCTCACAAGGTGTAAGATATATCATGCTCACAAAAATTGTGAAAAAAACTAACCAAACATAATAAATATCCTAGAGAGTATATATTAATTAAATTCAATAATAAATAAAAGTATTCTAGCATAAAAGCCAAAATTAATACAAAGAAAAAAAAAATGAAATTTTAATATAGAAAATAAATATACTCAACTTTATATTTTATGTGAATGTTGTTGTGAGAGATGGTGCATAATTATTCATAATTATTTTACAACACTATGATGAATACGATGAATACTTCCATACTAAAAATATCAATAAAATATCTAAGTCAATTTTGTGTTGGAAAATTACCTTAAGTCAAAACTATGATATGGAATTAATCTATATGTCGTTAAATTATCCATTTATGTTCAATATTGATCTTCAAGGTTTTTTAATGTAAATTATTGTTCACCTCATCCTTCGATGTCTAAAACTTATAATAAATGGACTAATAACATTGATAAAAACCGTTGAGAATCTTTTCAAGCAATAGTTGTGTTATCCCTTGTCAAAGTCCTAGGTTGTTTGACTCATTGGCTTGTGAATAATGATTGAAGGTATCAAGAAATGATCCAATATTTTCACATTTCAAAAAGTATGTAGTTGCTGATTTGAGCGTTAAAGCAATATTTTAATATTTAATTAGATGATTCCTTAGTGAGTCATAGTGTCTAGGTATGTAATAGTGATCATAATTAATTAGAGTGTGTTCTTTTATACAATATCATAGAATATAAGTTTGAATCTTTCATGTTCTAAAATTCAATGAGTAATCAGTAGTTCCAACTAGACAACATAGTATTAATTTAAAAAATTTAAATTTGAAAGTGAGGTGGGAGTTGACTTCTATCCATAAAAAATAAACAAGGGATATTTTGGTACCTTAATTTTGAATCAAGGTGAGAAAATAAGACATCTATGAGTAAAAAGCGAATTCATGGGATATAGGAAATTGGGATTGGTGAAATATTAGGTAATTTTCATAACTTTTAGGTTAAAAAAATATAATTGTTTGTTAGTTATCCCATAAAGAACAAATTGAGCTCAAAATGAACATGAAGACTTCAAGTTATATAATATTCACCGTTATACTGTCATATATAACATATTTTTTCTAATAATATAATTAAAATTATATCATTTTATAAATTTCATAAAAAAAATCTTTAAACAAATAATGAAACTAAAGTTTGATTGGACCTCAAAAGATAATCCTGGTATCTCAAGAATTGAATGTACAATTAGAAACAAAATGAAATAAGATGAAAATCCTCATTTGAACATCTTTGACACCTTTGACACATCTTCCTCTGAACACAAATAATGAAACTAAATTTGAAACTATGTTCAGAGGTTTGGAGCTTTGCAATTCGAAGAAAATTGTTCACATCGATGTTGAATGGAATTCCTTTCTCTACATAAGTGTGTCAAAGAAAATAAGTTGTTGAAGTAGAAGCTGAAAAGATATTGGACATGATATGCTTTCTTCTTAGCTCCATCGATTTTTCCTTATAACATGTGTTTCGAGAATCGAATACGATAGTGGACTTCGTAGCAAATCAGGAATATGATTTGCTTTCTTCTTAACTCCATCGATTTTTCCTTATAACATGTGTTTCGAGAATCGAATACAACAGTGGACTTCCTAGCAAATCAGGGATATGATTTGCTTTCTTCTTAGCTCCATTGATTTTTCCTTATAACATGTGTTTCGAGAATCGAATACGACAATGGACTTCCTAGCAAATCAGGGATATGATTTGCTTTCTTCTTAGCTCCATCGATTTTTCCTTATAACATGTGTTTCGAGAATCGAATATGACAGTGGACTTCCTAGCAAATCAGGGATGTGATCGAATTTCCCCCATTATTATTTCTACTCAAACTGCTAACTGTGCTAGATTAGATAGTATAACCGATCATGAACTGCACCTATAGCTTGATAGTGATCCTCGGGATACTGGACAATCTTTCATACAATTTCTCTATCAAAATGCCCTCGGATTCCCAATTCCACGGAGTGTATATCAGTTTGCTCTTGTTGTCATGGCCCCTGCAGATGGCAGACAGAGTAATCCTCAAAGGTTTGAGTCGGAGCAGACAATCATGCAGGTGATTGGGGTGCACCTACTCATGGACTTATCTATGGTCTCGACCTCGTAAGTAATTTTCTCATTATCCATGTGGATTGTTTTCTTTGAAATTAAATGTCGAATTATCTTATAAATAAATGTCGAAATGTCGAACTATCTCATAAATAAAATAATTTTTTTTGTTTTCTTTCAATAGATCACAGAATATGATCTGAAATATTGATGAAAAAACTTCAATACAATAAAATCCAAAAACAAAAACAAACCGAACAACAACATGAATGTGTGGAAACATACTATCATTAGTTACGAAGCAATCCTTAACTACGATCGCAAGCACACATTCAGAGACATTGGTTGTGTCTGCAGTCGTCAATCCATTCAGAATAGTGACAAAATGAAAGAATGCCTAGACGTAACTTCAGGGCTTATCTTCGGAAAATATTCTGCTCTCTGGAAGCTGTCGTTGGACAATCCGGGCCTTCTTAGCCCTAATCAAGTAGAACATATAGAGGACTAAAGAAGGGTCTGTCCCTCATTTTCAAGCATGCAAACCTTCTTGTAAGGGATGTTAATTTAGATGTTCTCTTGACATCATTTGTCTACTAAAATAAATAAAAGAAAAAATAATAGAAACTAAATATATATATATTTTTTTATGAATAGTGTTTATATTACAATTTAAAGAATAGTATTATATATATTCACAGACATATTTAAATATACAATTAAAAATTTATATACAAAATAATTAAAAAATAAATTTATTGTAACTATCTATGTTCAAAACCTAACATTCATCAGTAAAGTAATATTAATAAGTATGGACAAAATGTATGTTTCAAATATTCTGACATGAATCTAAAATCCTAGGACTAAAATGAATACTTATTACAATTTATTTGCCTGGTTACAGCTTATAGTTGATTCAATTGAAACCACTAAAACGTTCAAAATTCAAAAATAGGCGCCACTGGTTTGGATCCAAGCTTGAAATTTCCCTGAGATTCAATTTTTCTCATGAGTTGTAGGCCATCACTTATTTCAGATTTAGAGAAAACATAGGCAATATGTCTTGATTCTTATAATTAATTTCTAAATGTTACTTTATATTCATATTGTTTAAAGCCCAAACAAATCAGCGTATAAGACTCAATTTTATCTGTTCATGCTACATAATGAATACCGCTAACCAAACTTTTACAGTGAAACCATTGCATAAGAATCTGTTAAAACTGTATAAGCGACAAGTTGGACATTACTGTATTACTCGTGATCTATTGAAATGTACTTCACAATATATTTGGATAGAAATTTCCACTTTAGGATAAAGTGGATTTTGAAAGGATTGAAACCTTTTTACATAGTGAATAACAGATAAATTATTGGAGCTCATCAAGCTAACATGAGGCAATAATATACATTAACAGCACTTAAGGGGAAAAACAAATCAAGCATAAAGCACTCAGAACTGCAAACTGAAAAAGGCTAGTCACGTCTTAAAACTGTAGAACTCCAGAGAGGCCTGAACACTAGTACTAATGCTTTCCACTGAATTCCTAAAGCAAATTCCCTTCCTGACAGTTTTCTCTTGCTACAAAAATGTGGGGTTACGGAACAAGTTTTCCTGGCAGTAGCAATTATGTAGCATGTTGAAACCACCATGATTGCATGCTTTGTACTAATTTAGGTGTTAAGCATTCAACCCCAGAAGGTTTTGATGAAGAAAAGGGAATGATATCATTCGGATGAACAACCGACTTATTTGTTCGGGGTGCATTTTGAATGATTGAAACTGGGTTCTTTTTCTCTCCATTTTTAAGGGACTCAGAGCTCCATATATCTACTGGTCCACTAGCCCAAGTTGAATCTGTGGGTGAAAACCTAGGCTTAAGCTTGGTCTGAGGATGGGCTGAAATGACATGATCTGTAGGTAATGAGTTACACAATGGGCAATTTGTCTTAGAAATATGAGATGGCTGTGGGAGTTTGTCTATAGCAACTCGGGCTTTACTCATAAGCCAATCTAGGACTTTGCTTGAATGATCAAAGCCCAATCTATCCTGTACATCATAAAACTGAAGAGCCGTTGAGACAGAAAGTCTCACCCTTGTGTCCCGAAGTCCTTTTGATGTAGTAACTTTACTATGCCGATCTTTGGCTCCGCGAGAACGAACTCGTAAAGCTTTAGAAGCATGAGGGCATATGGTCTCACATTTCGGTGCTTCTGAATCAATCGAGACCCCATGAACAAAGGCATCTTGTTTCATGACAGACAAACTATTTGGGTGGTCCTTTGGGTTAGGCTCTTTTCCATCTTTAAATTCAGGACGTAAGCCCGAAAAGATAGGCCAGTTATATTCAACGTTTATTTCAGATTGATCTGGAAAAAGATTTTTGAAATACATACAATCAGTAGCATCATATGCCTCATGGGACTGATAAATTCTTTCAGATTCTGAGAAAACAAGGTCACTGTAGCTGGGTGGATGTAATCCTTCATCGTCCACAGGGATTGGTCTGTCCCACAATCCTCCAATGTTTATCACCATTAATATAGTCTGTTGCAAAGGATGTAGGTAATAACAAAGTCAAAATCCCCTCTATACTGGGGAAACAATAGGAATCATGAAATATTGTAACATAAGCCTACATTAGATTTTGCAGAGGAATAGTTTCTGGAAGATTCTATTTTTCATCAATGTGTCAAACTCCATCAAGGATGACAGCAAAATGATCTAAATGGATATTGAGATAAGTAATAACATATATACCTAATACTGAATACTGAACTATTACAAAGGGAAATTGCTAGAATTCCACAAATGCAGAAATATTAAGCAGGTCTGAAAAGAATAAGACTTTTTTTTCAAATCAAAGAATTAAAAAACTTGTTCCAGCCTACTTACAGAACCCAGAAAGACCTACCTACCTGGTGTTTTCCAAGCAAGTCTCTTTGGATTGCTCTGAGTGTACCGAACAAAGCTATCCACTCTTGACACAACACATTCTCTAAATAGCTCTAGATCTGGGTTATATAAGCAAAAAGTCTCCTATGAACAGAATAGATTTTTCCTATAGATGTCACTTTAGATCCCTCATTCATTGACCCTAATTTCTTAGTTTATGTTTTTTAACAGGCACACCATCCCATCCATTTGATCCACATTATCTTTGCCTGTCTAATCGCTGGAATCAGTGACTGTCAGCCCTAAAAACAAGCAACTGAGATTGGCTTGTAGAGAACATGGTACAATTAGACATTCACTGTTTCTACCCATAGACCTGGTACAAAAGTTGTAGAGCCGGGACATTTCATTTTCAAAGAAAGGTTAATATTCTGGATATATTAATATTCTTTGATATAAAATGATGACGGCATGACTGAGCTTAATTGGTGTTGTTAAACAAATGAGCCGTCGTTTTCACTTACCAAAAGCACTCTGCCTACTTTTTTTAAATATATTGGCTTACCTAAGTATCGGACAACTCAATAGTGAAGTTTTATAAGTGAATGGAGTTAATGTTTTATTAAATTTGAATAGTTTAATGAGATATTATTAAAATTAAAAAATAAAGGTGTTATTTCACTATTAAAAATATTTAATACTATTTTATCAAAATATTCAATTTTCCTCATGTTAAGTTGATAAATAAACAAACAAAAAGAATCGTAAAGCACATTCAAATTTTATAAAACTTAAAATAAAATTATATATAAGTAAAGGAGATATGAGCAATCATATTTTATTCATGTATTTATTTTGTTAAGTATCTCAACATTTTTTTGTGTCGCCCAAGCCAAGTTGAAGAAGGCTTTATTTAGATTCACCCCAGACTAGTAGAGATCAAAAGGGGGTCTCCTCCCCTTCAACATATTCAACATAGAAGTTACTTATTCAACTCTAATCAACTTAGAAACGACAATGAATGTCCAAGAGCCACCACTTGAAATTTCAACTTTAAATGTCACTTTGGAGATTCAAAACATAGATGTCCATCTCCACAACCTTATGGACTTGCCATTTAAGTACAACCTCATTAACATTAGCAATCATATTTTTAAATATATTTCTTTTCAAGATAATTATGTTTTCATGATATTTTTGAATTTTAACAGAAAAGAAAAAGAAAATTAAGATTAAAAGGTTAAAATAAATTTTAATGTATATATATATATATACGAATGCCAAATATTCGGTAAGTCCTACACAATATTCCCTCATAAGAATTGGACAAAAGTGATTGGAATGAAAAATTGAATCCTATTTTAGATATTTTAATTCATCTTAGTCATTTTCTTCAATAAAGTGAGAACATGTTCTTGTCAAAGTTGTGATGCCAACCACATTGAGATTTGACAATAAGAATCACACATGTTCAAAATGGTAAGATCCTTGTAGCCACTTACAAGTATTAAGTGGGTCATTATCATTTCAGGGGTCCCTCAAAAGTGATGTTTTTCTACCACTTTAAGATTTTTTCACAATAGAATACCTAATAGTTGTCTGCATCCTAGTTGGTTTTAATAAATAAAGACATTGGTTATTTCCTTATCATTCTTTAGTGAGAGAAATTTATTTTTCATCTCTCTTTTGGGGAGGAATTTTATCCCATTGGGTTTTCTCCTTTTCTACATTTGTGAGAAATTTCATTTGTACATGGGTACCATGGTCTAGTGTTTTGTGCCTCTACATCCTTTCTTGACTATTTTCTCTTGTGATAGAGGTGTTTTGTCTAGCTCTTGTGGGATTTTTCTAGGTTTTCTGTTTTTCCTAGAGGGTGTGTTTTTGAACCCTGGGTGTTCCTTGAAGCTTTTTACTTTTTTGGGGTATGTGGTTGATGGTGTGGAGATGTCATTGGATTCTTTGGTGTCTCTATTGTCTTATTTCTTACTGTAGGTTGGTTGGTATAAGCTTATTGTTGTGACCTATTGCTTGTGGGAGTTGGTATCTTACCAAGTATTGTCAAAGGGTGTTATGGCTACTTGCTCTATTGTTGTGCTAGCCTTCTTCTTAGATCCTATGGAGGTGATGTTGGGAGGTGTTTGTCTCTTGCTTCCTTAGTTGTTGTTCTTGTTGAGGTGGATGCTTCTCCTATAGAGGTGGAGGTTGAGGGTGTTGGAGTCTTTAGGTGGTAGTGGTCTTAATGGTCACAAAACTCTCTCCATTAGAGGGGAGCTCCCTCCTTTTGAGGTGGATTCAGAGTTGGCTTCCTGGTTAGATTGGTGGATTTGTCTCAAGTGGTTTGTTGTGCTCTTTAACTCCCCTATTGGGATGGGGTTTTTGGGGCTATTGGTGTTTTTGATCAGGGGGCTGATGGTGTCCTACACCATTAAGCTTTTTATTTGTTTGGGCTCTACGGTGCCATCCATGAGTGGCTGGTTTGTTGATGCCTGGCAGATGTAGGCAGAGTCTTTGTGTATCTAAGGGTTTCTAGTCTCGAGTAAAACCAGGTTGTATAAGGGTTTCTGGCCCTTGCTTGTTTGTAAGTTGTAGCCTGTGTAGTCATGTTAATCTTTTAGAGGTTGTTATAGGGCTGCAGTTGGTTTATGGTTTATATTATTTGTATCTTGTTTTTCAATGATAGGTTGACGGTTCCCTTCAAAACCATTTTGTACTAGGTTTCGGGCCTCATCAAAACCCATTTTTAACCCCTAATCAAAAACCTGATCTAGTAGTCTGGACCCATCTTTGCATCATTTGTATTAGTTTGTTCATCCCTGAGTTGCATTTAAAGGGTGTGCAATTGTAAATAAGGTATTTTACATAACTAGTCCACTAGTAGGTCATATTCACATGTTAATTTTACTTAAGTCCTAGGAATCTTTCTAGAAGTCTCAGTTGTCACTTATGTCTTATCTTATCTTATGTAATTTAATTCTTGAGTCCTACATCATATAATATTTATTTAGTTAGTTGTCTCATGACATAGGATAAATAAATTTATCATGAACTTGTATAATCCTATGTCTCACCTTGGCTATATAACAAAAGGGTTTCTCATTTGTAATTCCATTCCATCACAATCTGGACATTGTGTTTCATATTGATCATATCTGATCTATTATTATTTTGCATCCATTATTGTAAACTTATTCTCTTGATTTTCTCTTGTGTAGAAGATTATTTTTGGTTTTGCATGCGATCATGGGAGCTTGAATCCTTGAGTGACTCTAGCATGGTATCAGAGCTTGAGATCTATAAATCTCTTTCTCAAATTTGAGGGTGATTTGGGCTTGATATTTTACTTGGTGCACATTAGGGAAAAATGACCCTCACCATTGAGACCAAAAGGCTCATAAACTCCTATTTTCATATGAAATACTTGATATTATCGTGAAAAAAAATTAGACCATTTTTGGAGGGTTTGGAGAATTTGGCAGAAAACTTGTCCATACAGTTTGTATGGTGCATACACAGTTGTTTCATTTCCAAGAATCAATAGAATTTGTAGAGGCATATTTATGACATATTCTTCTTATGCAAGTCTATGTACTCTCTTGTGTCACTTTTCATCAGCGCTTGCATCATATCGTATGATTTCATTAATTTTAATTAATTAAAACCTAGTTTTAAAAAACTCTACTAGTTACAAGTTTTAGCACCAAGGTTTGAGGCTTTGGTTTCAATGGTCACATATGTGGATTAAGTGCATAAGCCACATAGATCTACCCACCACCCTTAGTGTCACTACTACCCTAGTAATGCCATCATTGCCAAATTGGCACCACTACACTATTAGCACAAGCTTTTTTTAAGAAACTTAAATATTTTTTGGCCTATCAAAGGTCATATAGATGTTGAGGTGTTTAGAACCTAGGGGATCAAATTTACCCCCAAATCCTTAATAGGGCATGTTTTAAAATACCATAACTTTCTACTAGGGTGTCAAAAAATTTCAAACACAATATCAACAAGATGGTTCTAAGCACTTCATAGTGGTGCAAGCCATTTTTTTAGATTTTGTTTTAGGTGAATTTTATTGTTGATTGAAGTAAGATTTTCCTTTTTGGACCTCAAAGATCATAATTTTTTTACCAATTTATCTATTTTTCATGATTTTTGTGGAGTTGGAAAGGTATTGAGTAGCTCGATAGTATTCTCCTTGCATTTTTTCCAAATTCAACCCCATGTATCTTTTATTCATATTTGTGCATATTTTTATTTTGGTTGATCACTTGGACATATTAACATATGGAGAAGATTAATCCTTTTGGGAAGGCTTCATTTTTAATCTAGATAATATTTGAAAAGTGAAATTATGGTTTGAGGATCTCATTCTGAGATATTGTTATATAATTTTTCCATATTTGGTCCATTGTAGCATTGTAAACTCCAAAAAATAATTTTGGCATTGTAATGAAACTACATATAAACTCCAAATAATAATATTGGGGGATTATTGATTTAGTTATTTGTGTTGGGATTAAGGTGTCTCAACCTTAGTGAGTCCCATGATTAATTTATTAATTATTTTCCCCTAAGTTGTTTATTTAATTTATTAATGAAATAATTTATTTTTTTCAAATTGCTAAGTCACTTTATGGGACCCAACAAGGAGTTGGCATACTACATGCAAGGTATGAGAAGAAAAAATTGTGACACATGTCACATGGGCACTCTATTGAGAAAAGGAAATTGTTTAGACATAAAAAATGGGCCTCATGGTGAAATTTTATAGTTTGTTTTTGAAACATATATTGGTGTGGTCCACTTGTGTGAGTATTTATCTCTTCCAAAAGGTGGAGGTAAGGAAATGTGACACTTGTCACTTGGGCACCCATTTGAGCTTTGAGAACTATAAAATCCTCTATGATGAGTGCCCTTATTCCATGTGGCATGTTAATTTTCTTACCAAAGCTTGAAGATGAAACTTTCTTTCAACAAAGATTGAATTGTCACTCAGAGTGACTAGGAGTTGTGGGTGAGTTATATTTTGGTAGTAAAGCTTATTTTCTCTATGGGATTCCTAGCATGTGATGTTGCTTTATTTTTTGAGTTGTCAGCCTTACATGCACTTGCATGTTGTTGCATGTTGGTGCATGTATGTGCATGTTTGATAGGTTGCTAATCTGGTCACTTGGGACTCATGAATTTTGTCAATATTTAGTTTAGGTACATGCAAATACTGGGAGATTCACACATGACAAAAATTAATGCCTATGTATGAGAAGTATTTATTGATGCCTTGGGTGTGTGCAAGAAGTTGAGTCCACTTTTGGCCAAAAAGTGGAAGTGTTTTCCTTGATTTTCAGAATTTGTCAATTTGACCTTAAAATTTAAAGCACTTAGAGATGGAATCTTGAAAAATGTCACTAATCATAAAATTTAGTTCTCAGAGTCTAGTTTCCAAATATGTAATTTATTTCAATACCCAGATGGTACAAATTGAGTTTCAATAGGCATTTCTAAAAACCACAGTTTAAAAGTCACTTTTTTTACCATACCATGCACGTGTACGACATCCATATTTTGACCTAAATTATCGTATTTTTCTAAATCCTTTTTGGAAAAGATTTGTGACTCACTGAAACACGTTTTTGATAATTTTTTTGTAATTTTTTATTGAATATTTGTTTTTGTTAAATTTTTACTAGCCATATTTGTCGTTTTGAAAAATTGTCATGTACGACACACATAAGATGACACAAACTTATAATTTTTTTATTTTTTTTTAAATTGAAAAGAATTGTCTGAAGTACGTTTTGGTGAATTCGTTTTACAAAAAATAATTTTAATAAAAAGTTATTAAAATACTAAAAAACCTCGATAATTCAAGTTTATGGACCAATTTCATTAGAAATTAATTAAAAACTAGAAAAAATAATCAAATTGTAAAAAAAATTACATATTTGGAATCTACACTGTCTCATCTATAATGGGTTTTAATTCATAATTTTTTTTGGCAAAATAGGTCTTCAAACATATGTCCAAAGTCACTATTTTCCTGTGACATTAACATGACCTTCAAGTTGCAAGTCAAACCAGGTCCAAAGCTTAGGTTCGGGTCCCCAAGCCATTTCTTGAACCAATAAACAAGCCAAAAACCCGACCAAAAAAATCATATTTTAAAAAATGAGATCCTGTTCCATAAAAAATAAAAAATTTATGGTTATAGAAAATTGCTAAAAATGGAAAGTTCTCAAAACGGGATCTCGTTTTGAATTTTTTTTTTAAAATGGAAACTTTTCAAAAATTGAAAGTTTCCAAAAAAAAGTTTTCAAAATGGGATCCCATTTTGAAAACTTGTCAAATTTTGTTTTGAATTTTTTTTTGAAATGGGATCCCATTTTGAAAATTTTCAAAACAAAAGTTTTTGAATAGGATCCCGTTTCCCATTTTTTAAATTTAGGCTCAAGATCTCGAAGCTTAACAGGATCCCGCTTTTTAAAAATGGGATCCCGTTTATTAAAAAACGAGATCCCATGTTTTGCAAGCGGATTTCATTTTTTTGGCCTAAGGAAAAAACTTCCACATTTTGTGGACTCATCTTCTTGCATTTACCCCCTTACTACATTTATTTGTAGAGCTTGATTGTTATTTTCTAACACGTTATTATGCTATCTAGGTCACTCTAGAATTGTATCATAGTGAATGAAAATGTACAGGATAATAGACTATGAGCATTGTATTGTAATAGATTTCTACTGGAAATGCAATTGATCCATGCTTTGGTGTGGGTTTTTTCTCAAAAGGAATTTCCCACTTAAATCTTGTGTTGTATGGTTAATGTGTTTGAATATGGAATTATCTAATTGCATGTGCATTCTTAAGTTAACTGTAAAATTTTAAAGATATGATTTTTTTTTTTTGCAATCCCTCTCCTAATTGATTTACATTTGGGAAGCATTTTCGCACTCAGATTTCCTTTTAGTTGGTATAAGAGCTTGATCATCTCTATTTCCTTGGTGATTTAGAAGGGTTTTTTATGCTTATCTATATTCATTGGGAGTTCATGCAAACTAAACTTTGTAATATTGTTGCATTTTTAGATGGAAAGTGCATTTCAAAGAATAGAGATGGAGAAATTCAATGGTAGTAATTTTAAGTTATAGAAACTCAAAATGGAAGATATGCTCGAAGATAAAGATCTATGGGTTGTAATATCCAGTACAAAACTAGTAACAAGATTGGGATCTACACAATCATAAAGCTAAGGGTGTGATAAGATTTTATTTGGTGAATTTTGTGCTCATGAATTCCCATGAGGAGAATACTACAACTAATCTTTGGAAGAAGCTGGTGAAATTTATTAAGGGAAAACCTTAGTAAAAAATATTTTCCTTATCTTTGAGGATGGATGAAGGAGGATTAGTTGTTGATCACTTGAATGCATTCAATATTCTAGCAGTTCAACTAGGTTATGTTGGTGTGAATACTGATGATGATGATTGTTGCATGCTCCTTCTATGTTCTTTCCAAGACTCGTCGAACTACCTAGTGATGGCAATTCAAAGTAGAAAAATAATTTTCAATATGGAAGATGTTGCTTTGCTATTATTTGAAGAGATGTAGAGGAAGTCTTGTGAGATGGCCAAGGAGTCCCTATCTATTCATGGTAGATTGAAGGAGAAAGGAAAGAAAAAGGAAAAGAAGTTTAAGTCCAAGTATTTGGGATGGTCTAAGTTTTATGGTAAGAATTCCAAGGCTAAATGTTAGAACTGTGGGAAATCTAGAAATTTCTAGAAAGATTGCTAAGAGGAGAAAAAAAAGAAAAGTGATAAATCTGATTCTAAATCCTCATACGAAGATGTAAATGAATTTTTTGCAGGCTTGAAAATACATGCATCGAAATATATGTGGTTGATTGACTCAAGTACTTCTTTCCAGATGACCTCTCACAGAGGTTGGTTCTCAGAGTATGAAGAGTATGATGGTGGGAATGTGTATCTGGGTGATGAATCTCACCTAAATATTATTGGCCATGGAAGAGTTAGGATTCAATTCCCTGATGGTAGAGTGAGGGGGATTGGTGGTGTTTTTCACATCTCTAGTTTGGAATGAAACTAACTCTCAATAAGCTTGGTGATGTTGGAGTGTAGGTTGATTTCTTAAGTAGGAGACATGCAAGATGACTAGGGATGCTATCATGCCTACTAAGGGTGTTCAAATTAGCACTCTTTATAAGTTGGATGCATGCACTATTTATTTCAATAGCACTTTTGTGAAGTCCAAGAAAAGGGCTTTGGATTATTCATCCTCACCATTAGATCGAGTAGAGAAGAAGACTATGGTTTCTACATTTGATGTTCTTGCTTCTTGGGTACTTAAGGGTGCCAATTATTTGGAGATGAAGTCCCAGTGGATAAAATAATGTTGTGGCTACAAAGGCTTGGCCATATTAATGAGAAGGATCTTAGAGCTTTGAAAAATAAGAGCCTTATTGAAGGCCTTGGTGACAATAATCTCAAGTTGAACTTTTGTGAAAATTATATATATGGAAAACAAAGTCATGTTTCCTTTTATTCCAGTTCTCACAAATCTTCTAGGGTTTTAGATTATGTACATTCTGATGTGTTTGTTCTAGTTAATGTTCCTTCATTATCTAGATCTATGCACTTTATCTAATTCCTAAATGATTATTCTGGAAGGATATTTATATATTTCCTTAGAAGTAAATATAATTTTTTTAATTAGTATAAGGAGTTCAAATCCTTTGTTAAAAAACACATTATTAGAAAAAATAAATACTTGAGGATGGATAATAGTGGTGATTTTTTTTTCACATAATTTGATAGCTTCTATAAGGAACATGGGATTGAGAGACATACAAAAACTTCATACACCCCACAAAAAATGGAGTTGTAGATAGGAGGAACATAACATTGATGGAGAGGCCTTCCTGTATGTTGAGTGGTATTGGCCTTGAACTAAATTTTTGGGTTGAAGCTATAACAACTACATGTTACCTGATTAATAGGTCTCCTACTTTGGCTCTTGTTGAAAAGACACCCATTGAGGCATGGTATGGAGAGAAGCCCTTGATAATACATCTTAGAGTCTTTGGTTGTGAGGAATATGTTCATGTTCTTGATGTGAAAAGATCTAAGTTGGAGAACAAGCCAATGAAGTGTATCTTCATCAACTATGGTGTTGATGTGAAAGGGTACAAGCTTTGGGATACATTTACAAATAAGGTCCTCTAGAGTAGAAGTATTGTATTCCATGTGATAAAACCTTACATAGTTGACCTACAACCAGAGAAGAAAGAGAAGGAGGTAGTTCAAATTCCACCTACTCTTGGGAGAGATGAACTACATAATCCTAGTGGACCTAATGATGAGGAGAGATCTAGCAACTTTGATAGCTTTGAAGAATATCAAGAACCTCAACCTTAGTCAAGTTGAGGAGGTCTACATGAGAAAGATGATAGATTAATAGATTTGGGAATTCTATGTTAGATTCCAATTGCATATTTTCTTTGATTGCTAACACTGATGAGCTAGGGATAATTAGAGAGCTCATAGGTATACATGATTCAGATTCTTGGATGGAAGCTATGAATGAAGAAGTGGTTGCATTAAAAAATGCTACATGGGATACTGTACCATTTCTAGAAAAAAATAAGCCCATTGGATGCAAATGGGCATTGAAGAAGAAAATGGGTTCTAATGATAGTGTTGAGAAGCATATTGCAAGGTTGGTCACAAAGGGATATTCCCATGTGCAAGGAATCAATTATGGGGAGATTTTCTTTCCTATTGTTAAGTTGGCATCCATTTAGTTCTTATTATCACTTGCAACAACTCATGACTTTGAATTTAAGAAAATAGATGTGAAAAATTTCCTTCATGGTGATTTGGAGTAGGAAATTTTCATGTCAGTAAGAAAAAGAAAAATAGAACCCTACATCTAATGTGTAAACCTAGGATTCAAATTTTTGTGTGTTTTTATTGTGTGGGGGGTCTTTTTCTAGTGTTTCATTAAGATGGAGAACAACAAGGTGTTTAGATTGATTTTCAACCATGAAGGTGAGTCAATTAGACCTGGATCTACATCTTTTAGGGCCTTGGAATAGACTATAATTGATTTTCCTTGATTAACTTGATTAGATTATGTGCCCTAGTATGAAAATTATAAGATACTAACAATTAACAAATCAAAATAGAGATTTTATAGAAAATATGGGAAGGGTAGACTGTTGTGTACTTTCCTTGAAAGTTTTATGTTGGTCAAAATATGAGGATAGAGTCGCCCAAGGGTGTCTGAGTCCTTGTAGGGGTGTTGTGCTCTATTTTTGCTACACTTTAATGGCAGATCAGACATCCATGTTTCCACTTGTAGACTTGTCAGATCATTATAGGATAATTCTATAAGTGAGTTTTCATGAGTTGACAATGTTTAGGGATTTGAATGCAACAATAGATAAATGATCTTCAACCTTCCATCAATCCTCCTCAAACATAAAATATACACATTCAAAAAGAGAGGAAATGTTGTGCCATTTAGGGGCTTTCCTTAGTAAAACCCCGTGTTAGTGTTTCCACTTCCAAAATGGAAATTTCAATGATAGGAATTGTGAGTACCTTTAAAAATCTGCAAACACTATACTCAAACAAGGGTTAGTATCAATAAATCCTTCAAGAATACTCCTATGAAATACATTGTAAATGTTCCAAAATGCCACAAAAGATAAAGAAAAGCCAAATGCATGATGAAAACATTCAACAAATTACCTATTCCATAGTTGGATTGGTGTCACATGTGCTAGTGACCCTTTCCCAACCCTTGATCAAAGCTAAGATGATAAAATGCAAATGGATATGGTGGAGTGATGATAAACAAGATCAAATCTCAAATGAAGAGAGTAACCTTGCATGAAATTGTGAAGGATTTGCTCAATGTTGAAGCCTCTATTTGAAGATTTTCAAAATGCCAAGTGTTGAAGAGGGACCAATGTGGGATCAAAAACAAGCCAATGAGTTGAGGACACTTGTCATCATGTGATTAGTTGATGCATGTGCAAGATTTGGGAAGAGTGCCCAAGAGGGGGAAATTTTGAATTCAAATTTGCAATAAATTTTGAGAGGGGGACAAGAAAGAAGAGCAATAAATGCCCTGTTTGACTTGTCATGTTGAAAGAAAATGAGGTTTTAATAAATCAATAAAATTGATTTATTGTGCAAGTGGATAGATCTAGATAATGCAAGTGGGATGGGATTAGCATTAGGTTAGGATTAGATTAAGTTAATGATGATTAGGCTGATTTAATGCTGATTAGATGATTTGACTTTTTGGACTTTGGTAATTGATTTATTTAAATCAGAAAATGATGAAATATAATTTAGGATTTGATTTAAATGGAGTCCTGATTTATTTAATTAAATGGATGATGCAAAATGAAGGTTGAATGATAATGTTTATTTGATAAATGAGATTATTTAATGAATGGATTAAAGGTGATGAATGGACCTAATGCAACATCTAGTTTGACTGAATCCGATCGAATGCATAATGTAAATTTTGCATGTCTACATTTTGCCCCTCTTTGAAGCAATGTACTTGTTGCGTTGGTTCAAAGAATAAACTTGCCGCAATCGAAATTAAAAATTTCATGATTTTTCGGATGCCCCAGCGGAAAGAAGTACACTGGTACATTACCCCCTCGAGAGATCGAGCAAAAAGATTCAATTTGAGGGTCGATCTCACGATGAAGAGGTTCAAAATGGGTGGTTATGGATGACGATGCAAAGATGATTTCAAGATGCTTAGAATAACAAATCTATATTATTCTAAACAAATTAAATGATGATATGATATGAGATGGATGAGATGGATGATGTGATATGCTGTGATTATGCAACGGATGATTTATGATATGCTTAGACTAACAGATCTATATTATGATGATGATATGCATGTGAGATGATATGCAAAATACTGATGTTTCCTATTATGTATGATATGAATGATATGTGATATGCTAACTGTTTGTAGATGCAAGATGGATGCATGATGGATGCATGACGGATGCATGATGTTAGTGCGGAAATGAGATGATGACAAGAGGATCCAACAAGTCCATGATTGGTTGAAACTTTATTAGAGATGATGATGATAGATGATGATGATGATTTGCTTATCAAGGATTGGGATTTTCAAAGGATCACTTACTTTATTTTTGATAACATGCCTAAGTACGATGCATCAAGGTATAAAGGACCAGGATGGCGTTGTACTTAGTGTGATGAACTGACTCAACAAACAGATAGGAGTATTCTTGTTCACTTGACATCACAGTACTGGGGACCACTTTGAAGTCTCAAACATCTCGGACCAAAACACGAAAAGATATAACCAATCAATGCAATGGTCAACAAAGGTATCTGAAACATCCTCCATACATATCTAACAAAGCAAGAAGTGATATGAAGTTATTTTACAAGAGCGTCCAACAAACACGATGACAGATAATGATCGTTGCCCCA
This sequence comes from Sequoia sempervirens, assembly GCA_007258455.2. Classification (NCBI taxonomy): domain Eukaryota; kingdom Viridiplantae; phylum Streptophyta; class Pinopsida; order Cupressales; family Cupressaceae; genus Sequoia; species Sequoia sempervirens. The sequence continues at coordinate 28,073 of VDFB02037188.1, forward strand.
TTCCTATTTCTCCCAAATCCTACGTTTGGGATATCATGCGAGGAGCGTCCTTGGAATGAGCACAAATAAGATAAGTCAAAGATAAAGACCAGAGTAAATAAAGCTAATGCTCTTCAATACCGCTAACGGAAAAGGATGTGTTTTCTAAGGATGATAAGCGAAACTTATTGCCAAAAGATAATGCCCATTGTAGGAAGGATTCATCCTAGGACATGTTAGTGGATGGCGGCACGCCATTTCGTTTATGAGAGATGATTGATATGGGACAAATTCAGATGATGGTGTTACCGATATGAAGAGATGACCAATTTGTTTACTCACTGTCCTAGACTTAAGACTTGATGCTTTTGAGTTCTACTTTTAACCTACTAGACTTGTTTCTAACTGTTTTACCAGAGGTTGATGATGACGATCAGTTTATTATGAATGGTGTTTACTGCGGGTGCAAGTGAGATGAGGCGGATGGATTTTTCAAATATTTGGATGTTTTTGGAATTTTGCAATGTTTTGAGGCTGTTTTTGGTATTTTTTCGAGGTTTTACAAATGTTTTGATTTTTTAGTTTTCCAATGTTTGGGATTTTGAGATTT
>VDFB02037189.1:0-21911 GCA_007258455.2 Sequoia sempervirens
GGGACATGTTTGAAAAACCTATCAATAGTATGCACTTGAAGAAGTATTATGTCTAAAGTAGTTCTCATCACCCAAAAAAAGTCATGAAAAGAATCTACAAAAATAGCAGAAAAAGTCCTGAAAAAAAATCTACAAAAACAATAGAAAAATTCTTGAAAAAAAATCTACAAAAACAACAGAAAAAGTCCTAAAAAGGAACTATAAAAACAGCAGAAAAGGTCTGAAAAAAATCTACAAAATAGTGATGAAAAATTAGTTAAAACTTAAAAAAAATAAAAATAAAAAATCATCATAGGGTGAAAACCTGGCAACAGGCAATCTATTGACATGAAAAATACAAAAAAATCAAAAAAATGCAATAAACACAAATAGTGAAAATCTAACAAACAAACGCTATTTGTAGCTCTCCATCTATTAGCTCATGTTCTACACTTAGCTTCTTAACCTTCCTTTCATGTGTCATTCTAGGGCCATAACAACATCATAATTCCATCATTTTCCTAGAGCGATAATGTCTTACCATGGCTTGATCATTGTACATATTCATTTTAGCAAGTTGTACCAATACTCGGGGAAAATGTTGACATACTGGGGAAAATCAACTTTCAGATTTTACTAAAATAGCTAGACAATGATGTAACATCCGATCATGTGAACAAACAATCAAATCACATGAACAGCTACCCAATCATTGATCCATCTCATAGTTTTCAACAAATTTCATATCATGACTCATATCTGGATGATCTAAAATCTGAATAATGTTTGAAATAGCAGTATTATATTTTGAACAATGGTTTTATTTTTGCTATCATTCCTCTAGAGCACACTCGATGATGTACTGAACTAGAGTGGTGAGGAAAGAGAATGATTTTTCTTTTTCTGTTGTCTTGAGATTGACTATCAATTTGGTGCAAATATGTCACGAGGCATGATTTTCAAAGCATATCATTAATGACAGTTTCAAATTTTCATTAGAAAGTGGTTAATATTTGTCTATTTATGCAAGAAATGCTCAGGTCATCTTGGTTCAATTATACTTTGATGCTTGTGTTCAATTGTTATATCAAAAAATCATGAAAGTTGTACTTAGGTTATCATTGGTGTTAACTTCCCCTTTGATTCTTGTACATACTTCCAACATTTTAAAATGCTCTATGATGATTCAAGAATGCTAACAAAGGGCTCAACAAATAGTTGGTTTTGTTTCATTGCATTTCATTTAGATCATTGTACATATCTGCATACTGGATTTGCATCAGAGTTTTGAAAGGCTAAACAAAAACATCAATGACTGTCATGTCTCTTTGGACTATTTGTGGAGGACATTCAGACATTTGTTTCATTATCATCTTTTATCTTCATCATCATTTCCTTAATCAATATCATTTCATCTAGGTACTCTACATATCATATAGTTTTTCCTTTATCATTCATTTTCATATCATTTAGATCCTTTATCATTTATTTATCCTTAATGATGCATTATCATTTTAATTATCATTTCATTGCATATCATTGATCATTTTCATTTTTATCATCTTTTTTTTATTTCATATCATTTAGATCCTCTATCATTTCATACAATTCATTTATTCATTAGGTATTTCATATCATTTTCATTTTCATATTATCTATCATCTTCATCTCATTAACATCTTATCATTTTTATATAGTTGCATACCATTTATCATCTTCACTATCATTTCATTTTCATATTTTATTATCTCATCATTATCATTTCATTAAATTATCATTATCATTTCATCATCATTATCATTATCATTTCATCATCATTTCATTTATCATTTCATCATCATTTCTTCATCATTTCATTTATCATTATCATTATCATTTCATCATCATTTCATCATCATTTCATTTATCATTTCATTACATTATCCTTTATCATTTTATTATCATTATCACTTCATTACATTATCCTTTATCATTTCATTACATTATCATTTCATTACATTTCATTGCATTATCATTTCATTACACTTCACTACATTATCATTTACTATTTCATCATCATTTCATCTAATTATTATTTATCATTATTTCATCTCATTATCATTTATCATTATCTATTTCATATCATTTCATCACCATTTCATTGCATATCATTTATCATCTTATCATTCATCTCATTTCATTTCACTTATCATTTCATCCCATTGTGTATCATTTTTCACATTATATTCATATCATATCTTTAAATCATCTATCATTTTCATATCATGACCCATTTCACATATCATTTCAGATCTTTTCCTAAAATCATATACATACTACAAATTCATGATGCATCTCATAAACACAACATCCATTTTTCATCCCATCATCATTATGTCTTACATTTGAAAAATCCAAAAAATAAACATTCCATGCATACATTACATTTTCACATCATTTTCCATAAACATATCATATATCTCTATGCACACTCTCATAATCAAACATCCTAGGTCATCCACTTACATGAAATCATTAGTACACATCACAAATCGTCATCATAGCATAAAAAACATATCAAAATCCATACTACATCATGCTGAAATACATGCATATCACCTCATCACATCAAAACACACATCATCAAAACTCATCGCCATTGCATATCATCGTTCATCCAAAATATATACAAATGTCCAATGTCCAATGAAACTGAAAAGTATAGAGAGATACATGATATATGATAAAAAAAAAATGTACATGCTCCAAAAATGATATACATCAATAATACTGCATCAATAAATCAAGGCTGGCTGGTAGAGCCCCATGATGGAGTTGGTCTAGAGGATGGTGGCCTGCCACTACCCCCTACATTAGGATCCTGTTGTGGCCCTATGACCCCTCTGTTGTGTTTCGTAGTTTGTGATCTGTTCCTGGATCTACTGTGGGATTGAGGGTAAGGCTCTCTGTGGTCGAAAGGGCACAAATCCTCGTATTTGATCCAATAATGCTCAGCCTCCCTGGCAATCTATCATTTCTGGAAGTCCACCGCCTCCTGCACCTCCTACCCCAGGATTTCTATGTGGTCCCAACACACCTCGACTATACAAAGGTCAATCTGAACCTCTCTATCTATCAATGAATCATATCATGCGATTTATCTATCAATGCTTCATATCATGCAATCGCAACCCATATCTATCGATCAGTGATCCCTATCAATGACCCATATCAGTGCATCATATCAGTGAACCATATCAAATGCTCTATCTAAGTGACCCATATCATGAAATCAATGCAAAATCTATCTATCTGAATATCAAATCAATCTACTCTATCATCATTTACTATTTGTTCTCTTTTTCAGGAAAGAAAACTTATCAAAAATCAAATCATCTTCCTATTTTTACTTCGGTCACAAATGTAAATATGTTTTCAATCACATCATCTACTATTTTTTTTCTATCGCAAAAAGAAAATTTATTAGAAGTCATATCAATCATTCTACTCTTTTTTTCATTCAATGGAAACAAAGTTATCAGCTATCTACTCTTTGTTTTCTATTTTGGGAAGCAAAGTTATCAATTCATCATTTATCAGATCTTCTATCATTTATATCCATATCAACATGATGACAAGACAATTTATCTATCTATTAACCAAAGAAGCAATATACATCATCATTTTTTCATCAATATTGAGAGCTAATCACTGCATCCCTCTCATCATCTGAATTTCATCATCAACTCAACATTTTTCTCATCATTAGTGATTTACCTCCCGAGGGGGCATCATCAATATCAGCCGCATTTTTTTCAATCAGAAACATATCAGATTCAAATCAAAAGGCATATCAGGAACTTTTTTTTAATCAGGGGCATATGAATTAAAATTTTCTGACCAAGGGAAAAATCAAACGCAACAAATTTCAAAAGCAGGAATATTTTCTTTGAAGCAATGCATTTCACACATCACTTCAAAGAGGGGAAAAATGTATATGCATAAAATTGGCCATGTCTAATTAGTCCTGGAATTTAATTAAATGTTTATTATTTAATTAATTTCTCTAAAGTCCTCTACATGATTAAATTTAATTAATTGAATTATCTTGTTCATTCACTTTATTCTTCCATTAATTAAATAAATTCACTTTATTTAATTATTTCACATTCATATCTCCTAATTAAAATAAATACCCTTTATTCATCTTAATTAATTATCACCTTTTGAAGGGCGGTCCCGATTGGTTAAGGTGTTCCTCAGTGCTAAACCACCATGGGTTGGACTCTCCGCACTCCTTGGTACGGTTGGTGTGTCCTACCAGCATTGCTCTGCGGTAAAACATTTCCTCATGTGGGGGTTATATAATGCTACACGATTCCTTTGTTAAAAAAAAAAATAAAATAAAAATTATCACCTTTTGAATTTAATTAAGTCTTTTGATTTAATTTAAAATATTTCCTTTCTCCTATTCAAAATCTTTCTTCTAATTAATTAAATATTTTATTTAATTAATTTCATCTACATGTCATTTCCTAAAAAATTAATTAAATATCTTTATTTAATTAATATCCTTCATATCTTTTCAAATCATAAATAAATATTTTATTAAATTTTTTATTATTCTTCAAATCTTAATTAAATGATTATTTAATTGAGAAAAATCTCCATGCCACCCATAAATAAATAATTGAATTTATAATTCATTATTTATCTTCTTAAATCTTTCCAAAATCCTCTAAAAAGATGATTTTTTATCATCTCATCTTATCTCTTCCATAAATAAATAATTGAATTTATAATTCATTATTTATCTTCTTAAATCTTTCTAAAATCCTCTAAAAAGATGACTTTTTTATCATCTCATCTTATCTCTTCCATAAATAAATAATTGAATTTATAATTCATTATTTATCTTCTTAAATCTTTCCAAAATCCTCTAAAAAGATGATTTTTTATCATCTCATCTTATCTCTTCCATAAATAAATAATTGAATTTATAATTCATTATTTATCTTCTTAAATCTTTCCAAAATCTTCTAAAAAGATGATTTTTATCATCTCATATTATCTCTTCATAAAATTTAATTAAATATCTTTATTTAATTAATATCCTTCATATCTTTTCAAAATTTAATTATGAAATATTTTATTATTCTTCACATCTTAATTAAATGATTATTTAATTGAGAAAAATCTCCATGTCACTCATAAATAAATAATTGAATTTATAATTCATCATTTATCTTCTTAAATCTTTCCAAAATCCTCTAAAAATATGATTTTTATCATCTCATCTTATCTTTTACATGAAAGAAGAAACAAATCCTGCTTTCTGTGCTTCTTCTATTTTTCTCTCCAATCTTTTCCATCTTCGACTGTTCCATCTGCCAGGAATTATCACAGTCGTTGATCACATCAGCCAATTAGAAGCTTTTGAAAACTCTATAAATACCGCTACAAATCCAGTGGTTCTAATTAGAGATTAATTGCATTAGAGATAGGCGATTAGCATTTTAGCATTATCAACTTTAGCAATCATAATTTTGTAATTTTACATTCTAGCAATCATGTTTAGTTTAAGCATTTTATTCATATCTTAGCATAGTATGCATTCATCTTTAATCTCGTTCTCTAGGAAGACTATTTGTTGAGCCTAGCATACAATTTGAGAGCAAGCTGGAATCGACAAAAACACTGGAGATAGAGGACGATAAGAGACATGAAGGACAAAAGACTGAGTTTGCATTCCTTTTTATTTGATTTTATGTTTTGATATAATGTCTTATTGGTGTGTTTGATTTATTGTTTTTATATTTTGATACACTTAAAAATTGATCACACATATAGGGTATAAGATCTTTGATTCAACCAGCTTGGTGAGCTCTTGTGCCATCAATGCTTTGAACTTCAGGTTGAATGGCCTTTTCTTTTATTGGATGGGTTTGGATCCTCTCACCAAGTCAATGGTATGTTTAATTAAACTTGGGTCATATCCTCTAAGATCATCATAGGTCCAGGTGATAACCCCATCATATTTGAAGCATAGGTCCTTTAGTCTTTTCTTGTCCTTGAGAGGCACTTCCCTTACAAATTTCAACTTCCTACCATCTCTAACATTGAGCTCTTTGTAATCCCTTGGATCAGTAGTAAACCTTTGCTTGCTATTTCTTACATCCTCATATTCAAAGATATTTTCAAAAGAAATTAATCCTCGAGGAAGCTTGTTCCCTTTCAACTAGATGACTTGTTCCTCAAGAAATTTTGCTCCTGGTCATGAATAGTCAGAAGTTGTTCCTAATTTCTATATGAAGGAAGCAATTTGGATGTCATCATCAAAGACTTCCCAATTTTGATTAGTGTCATGAATTGAGGGTTGGATAATGATTCACACTATACTTTGTTGCATTGGTTTCAAAACTAGTTCAAATTGTAAGTCGATAGAAGCCATCTGATCAACACTATTTTGCAATTGGGAATAACTTGTATATTGAAAGCATTGAAACTCTTGATAATATCCAAAAATTGATATCTATAAGATCTCATCCTTATTTTTTTGCATTTTCTTTTCCATGTACCTAGCTCACCACTAGCTTTGAATCTTTGAATGCTTGTATTCTTCTCGCACCTATCTGCTCTACAAGAATCAACCTATGAACCAAGACTTCATATTCAGTATCATTGTTGGAGCATGAGAACTAAAAATGGTAAGCTTTGAGGGTTTCTGATTATGTTAGAGACACTAGTCTGGCACTCACTTCAAAACTATATTTTCACTTAGCACCATCAAAATATAGGGTCCATAGGCAATTATCACCTGGATCATCAGATTCCTCCCAATCCTTCATTAATTTTGGGAAGATCTAATCACCATAAAAAATCACATAGGTGCCTAGCCCTATTGCATGGAAGTTTTTGAATGGATCAGAGTCAATGAATTGATTAAGTAGCACATCTTATTTGAGATTCCAATCACTTGTATCTTCTTCATCTTCTAGCATTTCCACACATTATCTCTCTTTCTAAGAGATGGAAGTATGTTACCTTAAAGCATAGGACTATGTTTTCTACAATGTGTTTAGGCTGCAAATATTTAGATAGGATTTTCATCTTTGCACCATGTTTGGTTCTCAACATTAGGTGGGACCAGTCGAGCACCAAGTATCTACCAAGCTTTGTTGTGAAATCTCTTGAAAGACACATTTCGAAGACCATGGGAATATATATCACTATCACTTCTTGTGTGACTATTTGTCTTAGACATGAGAAGAGAGTTAGAGATAGATCCTTTATCCAACCAACGGTCAGAACCTTCTTCACGTTTAGTTGCATGATTCCTTTTTCAAGGGGCTCATACTTGAGTTTCAAAGTATCTGCCACTTGTTTTGGCATGAAAGTCATGCTAGCCCCTCAATCAATCATATTATTATACAAAAGCTTATCTCCCACAATAAGTTTTAAAAAGAAGGGTGTGGGATTTGTTTTGCTTACCTCTTTCTCTTTTGCATTTCCCACATCATTCGCATAAGCTATTGCTTTTAGAGCTTGAGGGGGTGACACAGATCCTTTGTCTCCTCTTTGGTTGCACGGCTGAGTTGTGTCTACCTACGAGATTTATTCTTCTTTCTTTAATGCTTCCTGAAGCAATGTATTTTGTATGGGAATGGATATGACATCGCATAATGATACATTGTCAGGTGCCTTCTTTAGTTGTTCCACTACATTGAGAGTTCCAAACAATTGAGTCTTAGGCTTGTATGTTGGTATTTCTTCCATTTTTAGAAGGAAGCAGTCTGTTGTGATTGGGCTCGGTGTCTTATTTTCCTCCTCTCTAAATGGACGATTATGTGGTTGCAAAAAAGGTCGAATATCAGGTGATAAAGCCTAAATTTCCTATGGGGGTGGTTGACATGGCTAAGGATGTAGCAGAGGTTGTTGCACATATTCTCTCGTGAGCCTTCTTTTGGACCTTGTGTTATAATCTGACTGCATTTGCAGAACACTAGTCATCAAAGCTTCATTTGTGAACAACGTGTCTTCTTCTTCCATCTAGGAAAACAAAGCTTTGTCAGCTGCAATATCCAGTTCTTGTTCCAAGGACATTCCTTGCATTTGTGCTCTAAAGTGAGCATTTTTCATTTTAGAAGACTCATATTTGTCTGCATTTAGAAGCACACCCTTGCTTCTTTGTTATGCTATTCTTTGTTGCATATTCTCTCTTGGGAAATTTTGTGGCATATGGCTATCATTGCACGGAAAGCACCATACATTTTCATCTTCTGCCAAATTATTCTGGCCTAGAATTAGCTCCTTACATGGGCTATCTTTGACCATCTGTCGTGGCATGGTGATCAAAACTATCTAGTTTGTGGAAAATGTTTGTTGACCTACTCCTCTAGAGGATCCTTGGTATGGATTCTATTGATAAGATAACTTTCCTCTGCCATAGGCCTGCATAGTCTACTTTGGAGGCATTTCTTTCCATTGCTTGATAATGACCAACTCATTAGCAAAATTCCACATGAGATTCTTCATGTTGATGATGAATTCTATGATTGAGGAAAAGCCCAACATGCTGGTTTGAGCAGTGTGGTACACGTACATAGACTATAGAATGGTCGATGTTGGTTGTGTAGTGAAAGTTCTTGGAGTAGCTTCTTCTCAAGGAGCATTAGAGATTTCCACAAATATTGGCATCATAGGTCAAGGTGAAAGCTTCCCAACATCAATTAGACTATTCTCCATGCACACCACCACCTTGTATGCATCGAGCAATATATCCCCTCCCATGGAGGTTATCATAACTATGATATCTGGATTAAGAGCCTTCAGATAGAACGTGAACGTCATCATGGCTTGGGGTCAAGTAGTTACTAGGATCCCTTACCAGGTCTTTGTGAAATATGGTGTTAAAGTCACTTATGGCTTCTTGTAGAGCTCTCTTGATGGTAATTAGTTGTTGTAGCAATGAAGAGTGGTATCCTTTCTCTAAAAAGCATTCAAACAACCATTCTCCAAGCTGATCCTAAGAGATAATAGAGCCTGAAGCCAAAGATCGCTACCAATCTTGGGATTTTCCTTTGAAAGAGGCAGCTAATAGCCTTAAGGCGATGTTCTCCTTTGATATGTTATGTACCCTACACACTTCTGCTATATCTTGAATGTGTTTAGAAGGGGTTTTAAAGTATTCTCTAGAGAACTTGGAATAGCCTTGAGGGTGTTAACAGGTATGGCAGACCATACATCTGGGGGTGTGGGTGGTCACAACAAACTATAGCTATCTCGTGTTATGAAATTTCTAGGAGAAGGTGGAGGTACATGAGCCATAGAGAAAAGGTTCCTATGAATTGGGTATATAGGTATTGTTATTTGGAAGTTTGAGCCTTTGGGTGGAGTAGATAAGGCTCTAGAGATTGGGCTCTTGCTTCTCATTCTATTTCTCCTTATAGGTGATAAAAAACCTGTAAGTCTTCTCCTTCTAGGTACTGAGGTAGGTAACTGAGAGTACTAGAAGTGACCTCTCGAAGATGCTCTTGTTTGGACTCTAGGCATGAAACTTCCAGTTTCCTTCCTTAGCCTGATTTAAGAAATATTTCTAACTTCTGATCAGGCATTTGAAAAACTTCTTGTCCCACTGGGCATGCTAGAAAAAGAATTGTTCATCACCAAAGCTTGCACCTCTCTAACAATCTTATGGGAAATTTAGTGAGTAGGGGAAAAATTGCACCTCACTAAATACCTCTAGGATTTTTATAGAAAGTTGACTCTTCTTTGGGGGTTTGGAGAAAAGGGTAGAAGGAAATGTAAATATAAAACATAAAAATGGTGATGCGCCAATGCTTTTATAACATTTCAAACCCAACCATTCCTATGATTGATATAATTAGATGCAGAATGCCACAACCCTTCATTGTTGGAAAAAGAATGAACAACAAAGGCCAACAACAAGCATAGTGCCGAATTTCAAATCTTTCCATAGGTAGTGTTCATTAAGGTTTGATCAAACATAAAATTTTCTAAAGGAAACAAAAAAAAATTAGAAATTACATGAACTTTGCCTCCTAATACAACATAATATAATAAAACAACAACCCTTTAGAAAAACAAAGAAGTCCAATGACATAATCCAGTTTTCACATGTTATTATTCTACCATATGAGCATACAACATGGAAATAAACTACTTAAACTATTCAAATTCATCTTGCAAGACACAATGTTTCATTTAGAACAATAATATAAAGAAAGAAAGCTAGAGAAAGGCCATACATGCACAATCTCAACAATTTATCCTCAATAGTTTATGCTTCAAATATTAAATGAACTTTCAAACAAAGGTCAGATGCAATCCGATAATAGTTTAAGCCTTAAAAGATATAACATGCCAGAGATAAGCAGTTATGCAATTATGCTCTTGAAAATAGTTCTATATCCTAAGAAAACTAAAGAAACTTTTCCTTAGCCAAGGAAATTGAAACTTGGAATCCCACCCTCCATTGTGTCATTGCCTCTCTTATATAGCTACAGAAAGAAGGAAACACCACCTCAACACAAAATTCAATACTACTAGGTGTTGATAGTTGATAACACACGATCTAATCGTAGATCCTTGGTTAGGTCACAATGATCTTTGCTCATCAATTCTCAGCTGTCACATTAATGTTTTTAGATATTTAGCAAAGATAGAGGCTCATACATACAATCAAATCCTAGAAAAAATATCCTAGAAAAAGGTCCATTTGATCGATCACATCACCCAAAAGCACCAACTCAAAAGCATCCATTCTAAAAACCAAGAAAGGGAAAAGCCAGCAAGCTTCGACAAACTCCCAAAATATATCACTTCATAAGAAGCGCAATCCACCCACAACAAAGAGGTGATGTGTCAAAAAGGTGGAAACTCTTGAGCTCATGAATATATCTCCTTAGAGAATCCCTGACGAGCTGACATGAAAGGAACATGAAAGATGAAAGCTGCACAACCATCACATGGCATATTGAACAAATTTTCTAATAACCTTACTTGAGCGTGGGCACACCTAAAATTGAAAACATGTACAAGCCAAAAATCAAAATGATTAAGGAAAAAATGCTTCACACAAATTTTACTTGCACCTTGGAAGGGGTGTGTCCACAAAATGTTGTCTCTTGATTTTGTTGGAATAATTATATAAATTGACTCATCATCTCCTTACATTTCTTCTTGAAATCCTCTTTGACCATTATCTTGATAGAGTATGATGAGTCACCTTGTTCATCTATCATCTTTGGTTGTGTGCATCTTAAAGGAGGATAATATGTTAAATTTTTTGTTTTCAATCCTAACCTTTATAGCCCAACTGTGTGTAATCTAACATTTAGGAGCATTCCTACTTTGATTCCAATGATCAAAATTCAATTATGAATTTAGGTAACAATACTTGGTGTGAATGAGAACCTGTGGTATTGTGATTAATTTACAATATGGAAAAACTTGTAATAAAGATTTGTGAGCCTTCAAAGTCACCTTTCTATTCAAAATAGAATGAATATATATAACATGAAGCATATCAAAAGTCTGTAATGCCCTGCCAAAAAACCCTAGAGGAGAACACATCTAACTACAATAATGACACAATTTTTCTTTTCTTTTTTTAAAGTACAATAACAAGAAATGTAGGTCATATCTAAACATACCACATAAGCTAAACTATGTCCTCTAAGGTTCAATGATTGGATTATGAAAAAACCTACTTAACTCTAAGAGATCTAATCATACATCAAGGATTAATTAACTACAATATTCCATTTCAAATCCATAGCATTAAATGAATAACAACATGTGTTCAATACGTAACATCATATACTTAAACAATAAGATCATATAATAAGAACCATTGAGTACATATATAATTTCCCTTTCATGAGGGTACATCATTGCATTGTCTCAAACTTACATCATTGCTTCCTTGAATATAATGGGAAGATTACATTAAGTTTATACTACATGATACAAATGAGATACAAGTAAATACATAACATAAACAATTGTCTCTCAAACCGGTACAAGATCCAGAATCTTCCACATAGGGTACACCCTCCATGCACACAAGGAACAGCTGGGAATCCCAATTGAGGAAAAAGTGCAATCCACGTGACCATATAGAACCCTAAGGTCCACCCCCATGCTAGGAGATAAAAATTAGGTCCCACTACACAAGCAGTCAAAAAGACAATAACACTACACCAAAGGGCTAATCATGACTCCAACATACAATGTACAACAAGAACACTACATGACAAATATACCGCTTCTAGAGGCACACAAAACAAGGGGGAACAAAAGACTAGGGAATGCTAGATTGCATGAGGGAGGAGTTTCATCACATAGCTTGCTATGGGTTACCCTAATGAACCTTCCTAGGCTACCGACCCCCATCTTGAGTTACCCTAGCAACCTCTACCAATTTCTTGCCCCTATATAAATGCTTGTGGGATCAACATACCTTTCAAGAGGACAAGGTAGTTGATCTTTCCATTCCAAGCCTTTCCACTCATCTCAAGCCTAAACGAGCACTTAAGCCATGAGTGAGGTTTTATCTTTATTAATGTGCAAAATACCCAACCCCCTTAATTAATTTTAGATTATCATTGATTAAAGAAACTCTCAATGAGTTACCTTGGACACCACTTTGGGTGTTAGCCCCCATTGAAAGCCACCCCCCTACTAACAACTAGAGACCCAACACATCAAACAAGGTACAACCATCTTGCACTCCAAAATAAAGCCACAAAACACATATCTAGATCAAGGCATGAACCCCTTGCTCACAAATCACAACCATAATAGCAAGTAAACAATGCAAGAATAAAGACACTCATGGACACATCCAAGTATAAAATCAACCACCTTCAAAATGACATAATCATGAAACCAAAACTCAAGCTATTTCCCCAAGCCTCTTGAAGTAAACTTTAAACCATTTTGCAAGAAAGACTCCCACATAAAACCATAACCCAAAATCACCTTAATTTCATTAAATAATCACATTATTCAAAATGACAAAAAAAAAATGCAACCAAGATACCAACATATATAAATAGATCAACTATTTAAATGATTAAATTCCTGAACTTTTACCCCTAACATTATCAATTTGTTTCCCACTCTCAATTATCCAAACATAAAGCAAGTCAATTCTCCTAGTCAAATATACAATCTTATAAATCTAGAGTCAATAAAATACATATTTTAACATTAATTTTCCAATTAAATGATCATGAAATGCATGGAGGAATTTACCATTTGGCAATTAAGTAATTATAATAGAAATCAGTGTTCTTAATTACCAAAGTATGTAATCATATTTCCTCATTTAACAAGTCTTCTGAATTATTTAATTATATTGTAAATCATTTCTACCAAAATATATCCCCAATTATTCTTATATGCATATACATATATATATACACACACACACACACATATATACACATATATATATACATACATATACATATATATATAGATATATCCAAATATCAGTATATATATTATATATAAATCTATAAATATATGTATAAATTATAAATATAAAACAGTTTCCATAATAATGAATCAAATTATTATATGACTATTATAAATTTCTACATACATTTTCAAACATACAAATATTTATATACATATACTCTCATATAAAAACATATGTATATATAAATATAATAGACCGCCAAGAATAAATCATATTATGATTACTAATGTAATGCATGGAAATCGAAATTACTACATATTAATCTCCTAATACATGGAAAATTCATCAAGTTCCATTTTATAAACATAAGAATCATAAGATAAACTTCCAAAGACTTCTGTGTTAGCACAAAATCGAATTTCATGGATAAATCAAAGTTCCTTTCTAAAGAGACAACCATTAATTTAAAATTGAAAAAGACAATCTTTACTCTTACATGTCACCTATGAAGAAAATCAATGAACTCTAAATATAATCAAATACTTTTTAATGATTTTCATATACTAAATGTGGTGCATACACATTAAGAAACCCTTCTACAAAACATGTCAAACACAACTCATTATGAAGCATGACATATAAATTATATCCAATGAGATAACATTCAACATCTGTTGGTTGCTAGACTGCAGAACAATTAGTCTCTGAAAGTTCTAATAGGAGATGACATCTTACACCCATAAGCTCATAGGTTGATATTTCCTTCAAATTTTGTTTCAATCTTTGTGTCAAATGTTTTGGATTTAAATCCAAATTATCAAAATATGACAAAGTTGGCAAAAGCAGTTATTCAGGATTTTTTCTTATCAGATAATGCTCTACTCAAGAGCATTCAAAAATACAATTTTTGGAAAGGGGAAGCATATGTGGGTGGAATTTTCCCCAAGCATTACTTGCATCATAAGGAATGTTATAGAAATATCTACATTGCACTCAAGACAACATCGGAGTATGATTCACCCAGCCATTTGCACAGAGCACTTGTACACCATCATTGTGAAGTTGGGGAGGACATGGTGAGAAACTTCAAAGAAAAATATCATGCTTTATCATTTCTTCTCACTCATCATTGTCACCAAGTAGTTAGTTTCAGTAAATAGAGTTCAAAACAAAATGAATTGGAATTGGTGGAATTAACAAAATCACAAGCTATGCAAAGAAACAAGAAGGCTCAACATTTCAAGTCACTCCCACAAATTCCTAACATGAACATAACAACAAATTCTCATTCGACACCGCAAAGACAACACATGTACAAAGGTGAAATGGAGGAAGGCTCCTCTGTAGGAAATTCTTGATACATATATGTTATCAATTATAAGTATATAACCACATATAACTTGCAGTTAGTATGTAATTAGCTTTATTTTGAATTATTCAAGCTGATATTTTGTTTTTTGATCATATGCTAGAGTGCATACTATTAGTAGATAGACAAAACAATATTATCTAGGTTCTGATAGCTGGATATATATGTTTACTACATACATGATGAGCTGAAAAGTATACTCTCAGTTGTAAAGACTATTTTTGTAACCTCTATATTATTATATAAATATATTATGTCAGCTTAAAGCCTTTTATTTTTTTAAAAAAAATCAGCATGTAGAAATAAGCATCAATCAACATAAAAAGATGCCTTAAAAATAAAGTGAATCCTACGGTTATCAACAGTGACTTGGACAAAGTTGAGTGCCCACTAAACACATGTGATTTGAAGGCCATGCATATTAATATCAAATAGATGCCCACCTAAATGTGAATGTAACGACGGAATTATTCTATATGCTTTGGACTTAAGCATGGAAAAACCACAACACATATTTATAAATCAAAATCACCAAATGTATGAGAATCGAACTAAGCTCAGCATAAGATATGAGGTACAAACATTCATAAGCAGGAGTGGACAAAATTACATCGACTAAGGGTGAAAGAGGCACGTGCAACTATGCGGGGAGTAGGCCTATGTTGATAGTTTCCAATCAGCAAAAACAACATCAAGCAAATTCAAGACTACCAAATTTCCAATTAAATAAGCCATACCATGCAATAGAAAATTGAACTCCAAAGAAAACAAAATCGACTCCTTTTCCTACAAACATGATTTATGCACTTAATAGGTCAATATCATTTATACGACATTCTACAATGAAAAATATGGCAGAAATCATCACATATCTATATGCATATATATATACAATAGATCAGCCATAACAAGGGTGCTTTTACAACAATCAACAAAGGATAAATGGGAATGCATTGAATCTATGATAAGGTAAATGAGCTTTAGCCAAATTGATACAATGACAAAACTAATTACAGGAGACTCATACAATTCAAATTTTCAGAGAGTAACTATGTTGTATATACATTGAAGATCAGGCATCTCAAGAAATGCAAAGAACACACAAATTGGATTTGCTACAATCAAGATTTGAATACCTTTGGAAGATACAATTTCTAATTGTCTCAATTTCTAAACAAGTAAGCAAATAACAAATTTTACCAAATAGCACAAGCATGCAAAAATTTGTTACAAGAAGCAGAGAAAAATTCAGAAGAGGAGGAACCTGGTTCAAATGATTGAAATGGGTGAGAATCTGATGTAAGTTTTGGATTTCCAAATTGCATCTCCAATCACCTCCCAGAAACTCCAATCCATTTTTTTTAAACAATCAATCAAAAAAAAATTATTCAATAAATAATTCTTGCATAGAAGGTTCTCTGTTAAAAAAAAACAAAAAAATCCAAGATGAAAAACCAAAAATCTCCCCAAAAATGATAACTATTAACCAAGGAAAGCTTTTGTTTTTAGGAAACAAAAAGTAGATAAAAATCTCATAAAAACAAGTTTCCAAACAATAACCAGTTCGTAGTCATGCATGTGCTTCAAAATTTATTTTTCTATATTTTTAATCGTTTTATCCCATTATCGATTATCCTCATTTGATTTAATGTTTTATTTTAATATTTTATTTCATATTAACATCTTTTCACATTTTAATTTATTATTAAAAAATCAGCATTAAATAATAATTATCTTTATATTTAATTATAAAAATACTTTATAATTTAATAAATTAATTATCCAAGAACAACATACAAATCAATTTATGAATATGATCTATCTAATAATTTATTTAATTCATCACTAAACAACAACATTATAACCAATTTAATTTTAACACTAAATATCAACAATAAATACCTAAGCATAATCAAGATCAAAAACCAAAACAACTGACCATGAACACATACAAGACTAACAGGGTGACCAATTGGATACTCATCCTCGTCAAGGATGATGGTTGTAACATCCCGCTACGCAAACCCCGAAGGGTAAGAGCCAAAAGAGGACAAGACAATTTATTTTTTTTAACATAAAGAATAACTTACACCAAAAATAGTTTACAATACAATACAACAATCACAAACATAGCCAAGCATGGCCGAACATAACCCCAAGGAGATGACTAATCCAACCTCCAAAGAAAACCAGACAAAACAAATAAAATAGCACCAGGGAAGATGCTCCAAAACCATAGTAGTGCTGCTCCGGAACCCTAACAGTGCTACTCCAGAACTTGCAGAGCTACTCCGAAACTTGCAACGCAGCTTCAAAAATTCCAGCTCGGCGCCGGAACTTCCAACTCGGCGCTGGAATTTGCAGCTCGGTGCCAGAACTTCCAATTCAGCTCCAGAACTTCCAGCTCGGTGCTAGAACTTGCAGCTCGGTGCCAGAACTTCCAACTCAGCTTTGGAACTTCTAGATCAGTGCCAAAACTTCCAGCTCGGTGTCAGAACTTCCAACTCGGCTCTAGAACCTTAACAACGCTACTCTGGAACTTTCAGCGCTGCTCTGGAGCATCTAACAATGCTACTTCAGAACTTTCAGCGCTGCTTTGGAACCTCTACAGCGCTGCTCTGGAACTTACAACGTTGCTTTGGAACCTTCAATAGCACTACTCTGGAACTTGCAATGCTGCTCCAGAACTTTAACAGCGCTGCTCCAGAACTTTGGCAGCAACACAGAGCAACATGCAGAAAGTGGCGATGCTCTGGAACTTTTGCAGCCGCAATAAAAAACCTTAATAAAAGGCGGCGTTGCTCCGGAGCCTTTGCAAACTAAAATATGAAGGAAATTTACAACTAAAACTCAAATTTTTACAAGAAAACTTGTGAAAGAAAAGCCATAAAAGAATTATCATCATAATGCAAGCGAGTCTGATACCAACACCGAAACTCATAAACCAAATATAAATCATCTCATTTCTCCTCATTAAATTATTTGTTTTCTTTTTCTCTCAAGAGAGTACAATGTGCAT
This sequence comes from Sequoia sempervirens, assembly GCA_007258455.2. Classification (NCBI taxonomy): domain Eukaryota; kingdom Viridiplantae; phylum Streptophyta; class Pinopsida; order Cupressales; family Cupressaceae; genus Sequoia; species Sequoia sempervirens. Next base: position 17,797 of record VDFB02037189.1, read on the forward strand.
AAAGAAATATACATGAGTACAAAGGCTTACCCATAAATGAAATACATGAACATGTAATACAAATGCAAGGGAGAGCAGCTCCAACTAGCGCTCCAATAACCTATACACCAGTCCCTAATGGCGGTGGCAATGCCTCCCTACCATGTGGACTCAAAAGAGGCCACCCCACCATGCTCAGAGGTAGTCACAAGGCCCAAGAAACAAACAAGGAAGGGTAAAAGATGGCCAACACTCACATCAGACACAAAGCATACATGGTATACAATGCATTAAGCCAAAATCACATCATGAAGACATTCAAACAATAATATGTCGGGTTCTACTCATGACCACTAAGGTATGAGGCACAAGAATACTAACTAGATGGAATGTCATCATGTGTGCTTGAAGGGATGGCACCACACGAAACTAGATACACCTCTCTTACAGACGAGGAAACTCAACCATGCCTGGATCAGCTCCCTATAGATGGATAACTCAACGCCCTGCTGACGGATAGGCCTTCTCATTTATCCAAACAAGGAACCCATAAAAAAAGTGAAACAAATGAAAAGCATAGAATTCATCATAAATGCTTTTTAAAACAGTCAAATAAACATTGTTGCTAATCATTCAGATGGTTGATTTCAATCATGTAATAGAGGCATCAAAATTACATAAAAATTCAAAGTTCCTAGATTAAAATTCTAATCCCGATTCAGTTTAGATTTTGGCATTCCAAGTTGGAATCCACCATCAATTTTTGATTTTCAAACCCATACTGGGGTGTTGTACCAAAAAACGTCATTAAGACAAGGTTGGGCAAAAACATAAAAAATAAAAAGCGTTCGGATTAAAATCGGATGAAGACCTAGTTCATATTTTAACAATTCTACATGGAATCCAATTTTATTTTACATTTTTTATTAGACGGTTAAAGAGCAGCAAACCAAAAATGTCATTTAATAAGAGGGCACAAATTTTTCCCAAAAACGAAAGTGTCCAGAATGAAAATCTGCCAAAGACCCAATTGAGGTCTTGGCATTTCTACTTGGACTCCATATTTTTTTTTCATTTTGAACAGGTTGTGAAAGAGTAGCAAACAAAAATGTCATTTACCAGGCGACACAAATTTTGGCCAAAAATGAAAGTGTTCGAAATGCGTTTTTGACTCCAACCCAGTTGAGATTTTGGGTATTTTAAGTGAATCCCAAAGTTGGATTTGAGTTTAAAGTGGGAGGATTGAATAGATTTATAAAAATCTCAGATTTCCCAAAAAAAGAAACAATAACTTGGTTGAAAAGAAAACTCAACCCAAAAGCCACGACAACACCCCAAGTAGCAAATTAACATACCCACATACATATCTAACTCAGAAATTCAAGAATATATAGGAGAATACCTCTAATTTTTTCCCAATTCTGAAATGTAAAAATGCTCTTCTTGCAAGGCATGACTAGATTCCAAAATGGAGCAGCCAGACAACATAACCATGTTGCAACTTCGGAGCCACTACCCACAAATTTATTCTCTAAAATTCTCCATGATTCTTCCACACTCAACTGCCCAATTCGTGGGGTTTTCTTCTTCTTTTCCAAACATAAATTTTTGTCTCCCAAGAATGACTCTCAAAATAAAACTTTTTTCCCCTTTTATATTTTCTTCACAAAAAAAATAACTTTTTCCCAAAACAAAAGAATAAAAGTATATTTATATATATTCAAGCAAGGCTGCCCCCATTTATTAACTAACTCCTCAAAATGAATCATAAAATAAGGCAATTAATTAAACAAGCTTCTCAAACTCCCTAGCACAATTAATAAAATCATTTAAAATTTCCAAATGAAAAATATCACTCTTGAATGATCAATAAAATAATTTAAAAAAACATATTTTAAAATTTCATGGGTAGAACCATTAAAATCTCCCATCAATAAAATACTATATTTAAAACATGAGGGGATGCCAATGGACACAGGTCATACACTGACAACCAAAATATATGGCCTCATAACACATTCACAAAAACCATAACAATGACATATTGGTAAAACACATACAATTGAAGGGTGCATCAAAACATGCGGCAGAAAGGTTCTCTGGAACATACCGTTAGGTAACCGGACGGTAAGACATCAATAAGGAAAACACTGCCCTGATAGGGTACAGTGGGCTAGGGTAGGGGAAATTGCCCTATGACTACCTCCAGTAACCACCATCGGGGAAGGTACGCTCAGACCTATGAAGCCAGGTGGAGTCGGTACCTGGTACCTATAACATAGACACAACAAAGTACATGTGCATATACATATATACATAGCCAAAGAACATACTACATCCTGACTATAGTTAGCTACCATATATATCAGTTAGTTTCATCATCATAGCTAATCATGATAACCTTTCACTTAATCAACAATATCTAACCTCATTATTATAACATTTCACATTTAGAATATCAATTCAAAATCAAAATACTATCTTACCAGGCTGAAGTTAGAGAGGTGTTACAATGGAAAGGGTAGGGAATCTTTCATTATCTTCATTTTCAACAATTTTCCATTGGGTTTAAGGCATGCTAAGACCTAAAAATTTAGGTGGAGTCGATGCCTGGTACCTACAACCTGCATCAAACAAAATGGTTGAACAACATACTTATATAATCAAACAGTCAAACACACTGTGAGAGGAAGTCATAGCATAGAAGGGTACTCATGAATGAGTAATGCAACATTGTTCCTCTCACCAAGACATGTCAAACACATAACCACATCAATGCATAGTAACCATGATTAGATAAACACATAATACTCATAATTAAATTAATCCACATAAACTAACATGTCCATAAAATTGTCATAACATATGCATAACTCAAACAATATCATCAAGTGTCATACAGTATCATCAGAGCAGTAAATCTAACATCAACAGAGTGTTATAATTTATATCCTAACAAAACAATCCTAAATCTAATAAAGAATAGAATGAGGGGAACTACATAGCCACCACAACTAAATAGGAATTGGAAATGAATATTTTGTTGTGAGAAAATAACAAATAAAATGAAAATTTTCAAAAGAACATTCAAATTTATGTACTGCAACTTGGCGGGGTCATAAATTTCAGCATGTTGGTTGGATTGGGAATATTTTTACCTTGTTGGAAAGGTCTCTTATTGATCTAATTTCAGTCCCTCAAATCCAATTCCTTTATTTATTCAATTTAAGGGACTAGCAATAGTTTCAACCCTGAATTTATGCTCCAAAGACCTCCAAAAATGCAATTTAGTAAAACATGGAAAATATTAAAGAGATTTTATTTTTGAGATTTTCCATCTTTGCTTGTGCCAACAGCTCCCAAGTGCTCCATATCACCACTTGAGCATGCATTTATAATCTCTTTCATTTTATTTTCTTCTTTTCTTTTGGTTGATCCAAAAAACATGGTGTCATTTGCAAATTATTGATGAAAAATGGGAGGGGAATTACTATTGATTGATATACTTTCTAGTTTCCCTACTAAGATAGCATTATTGAATGATCGCCCAAAGAATCAACCATTACAATGAAGATAAATGGAGAGAATGGGTCTCCTTGGTGAAACCTTTGGAAATTTCAAAGAAACCTTGTGGGGAGTCATTTCAAGATGAGAATTGAATATATGGAACAAGAATTAAAATAAAAAATCCAATACAATCATAGTTTTTTAAAAATAAAGGCCTCAAGAAATTTGAATAAGAACCTCAAGTCCACTTAGTAATAATGATTTTTGATGTACAATTTGACTAACTTACAACTCTTATTTTGCATCTTTGTTATGCCCCAATTGTGTAATTACTATTTGATATTACTATGTAGTCTAAAATCTGAATGTAATGTGAATTTAGTGGATGAATAAATTGTGTGTGCTTTTTGTTATCACTGCCTTATGAATGATTGTCATCTCATTTAATATTATGTGAAGGAATGCATTTATATGACTGGATGAATATTGTATTAATATTCAAACTTTGGAGATGTATTATGTATACTGCATGTTTTGTGAATAGCTGACTGTCGTGTGCATGTATTAGTGATTTCACCTATATATGTTCAATTCCTTCAGGTAGAGGGGAAGTATCACTCAAGAGAAGC
>VDFB02037190.1:0-15722 GCA_007258455.2 Sequoia sempervirens
TCTAGCCCTATTTGAGGTTCTCAACACTTGGCATCAGGAGTCATCTGCTATAAAATGCAATGTCTAGTCTTATTTGAGGCATTGTGTGGGTATACCCACCCTGGTTCTACAGAGCTTAAAGTGCAGAAGATCTCAGTCTTTGATTGAATCTTGTTAGTTGGTCCTGATCCTCTGAGCTGTCCTTGATTGGAGTTGGCTACTCCATAGGTAGAATAGGAGACAAACCTGCTTACAAGAAAAAACCACCAATAGTGGGGACCAACAATTGTTCTATTAGGAATTCTAGTTGAGGCATATTGGTTGGAATGTTGAGGAGAGAGCCTATTGTAGCCATGGCATCTACCACTTTGTTATGTGCTTTCGGAACTTGTTCAAAAGTTACCATATGAAAGTACATTTGGAAACTGTCAACCATTCATTTGTAGGGCATCAGCTTCTCATCTTTTTTGTCATAGTCATCATTTACTTGGTTGATGACCAGTTGAGAATCCCCATAGACATGTAGTGTTCTGATTTTCCATTTTATTGCCATTCTAAGTCCTATAACCAGTGCTTCGTATTCTGCCACATTATTTGTGCATGGGAAAGCTATGCGGAAAGACTTAGGAATGGAGTCTCCTTGAGAGGTGATGAATAGGATTCCTGCCTCCAAGCCATGATTTGTGTGTGATCCATCAAAGTAGAGTCTCCATGGTGACTTAGGTTCTATATGGAATATCGACTCATCTGGAAAATCTGCCACTAATGGGTGATCACTTTGTAAAGATGCATCCACCAGCTGATCTGTTATGACTTGTCCTTTTATTATCTTTCTTTCTACATATTGAATATCATATTCACTCAGAATCATGACCCATTTTTCCAGACGTCCTATTAAGGTTGTCCGACTTAACAAATATTTGAGGGGGTCGATCTTTGCTACTAATTGTGTTTGATGGCTTAACATATAATGTCTTAGCTTCTGTGCTACAAAGACCACAACTAGACAAGCCCGTTCAATTGATGTGTAGTTCAGTTCATACTCGACCAATGTCTAACTGATGTAATATATAGCTCTTTCTTTTTCTTCGTGGTCGTTCTACGCTAGTAATGCCCCTAGTGCTAAATTAGTGGCTGAGATGTATAGGATCAATGGTTTTCCGTGAATGGGCAACATGAGGATTGGTGGTGACAGTAAGTAGTCTTTTATGTGCTGAAAGGCTTCTTGGCATTTATCTGTCCACACAAAGGGGATGCCTTTGCGCAAAAGATATTGAAATGGTTGACACTTGTCAGCCAATTGTGCTATGAAGTGCCCGATAGATTGTACCCTGCCCTATAGAGTTCTAAGTTCACTTATTCCTCTGGGAGGAGGCATGTCTATGATGGCTTTTACTTTTGCTGGATTGACCTCAATGCCTCTATGAGAAAATATGTATCCCAAGAGTTTACCTGATGTTACACCAAAGACACATTTCTTAGGATTCAATCGAACTTTGTATTCTTCTAGTCTTTTGAAAATTGTGTCTAACACCTTCAGATGATCCTTTCTTGTTACTGATTTAGCAAATAAGTCATCTACATAATCTTCCATTATTTTATGCATCATGTCATGAAAGATTGTGGTCATAGCCCTATGATATGTGGTGCCTGCATTTTTAAAACCAAATGGCATGACATTCCAACAATATGTACCCCAAGGGAAAGTGAATGTTGTTTTATGCTGGTCTTCGGGGGAAATACAAATTTGATTATAGCCGAAGAAACCATCCATGAGGGACAACATCTCATATCCTGCTGTGAGGTCAAATATGATATCAATATTCAGTAAAGGAAAGTCGTCTTTTGGGCATGCCTTATTTAGGTCTCTAAAATCTATGTAGACGCAGATCATCACAATTGGCTTTATTACTTGCACTAGGTTAGATATCCATTCAACATATTCAATAGATCGTATGAACCCAACGTCTAGAAGTTTCTTCAACTTAGCCTTGACCAATAGAGCAACCTAAGGATGCATTTTGCATAACTTATGTTTAACTGGTTTGGCATTAGGCAATAGTGGAAAATGGTACAGAACCAGTTATGGGTCTAATCTTGGCATGTCAACATAGGACCATGCGAAGTTGACTTTACGTTCTGCAAAGAATTTGTGAAATTCCTGTCTCTCTTCTTCATCTAAGGATGTAGCAAAGAGGACCATTTTGGGATCTTTTTTTGTTGATATGTTGTCTTCTATTGCTTCCTCTATGAGCATAGCTGATTTCTCTTTTGTTATGAGAAGAAATTCCAGTCCACCATCTTTGGGTGCCTCAAAGAGGTTTTCACCCACATATATGCCATTTGTTTTTAATTTTTTGTTGTTAGAAGGTGCCTTTCAATTTTCACCTAAAGACGTTTCATTTTTAATTTTGCGGGACCGAGGATGGAGCAAATTTCACCAAGTAGGTCAGACAATCTAGAGATCAGCCAGGAATCCCACCTTGTGATCACCAATCGGTATGCCTCATGTAATCCCATGAATCGCTATGTTTCATTGTTCTGAAGGTGTCTGTGGACTCCGACGGCCTTGTTGGTCCCAATTGATTAATTGTGATAGATCTAGGAAAATGCCATCGCTGTGGTTGTGAATTGAGGGGGAGTATGTAGGAAAGCATGTAAACGGATTCAAAGATATTGTAGATGAAATTATCATCACCAATTCCAATTTCTGCACTATCTAATATCTCCCTTCTCACTTGTTCTATTCGTTGTCAAAGTAAGGGGTGAAGGGACCTGAGTCAAGTGGTTGGCAGTGTTGTCCGTAATTCGTGATGATTGGACTAAAGGGATTCTCAAGGGTAGGGTTTGTATACATGGGGAATGGTGATGGTCTCTGATCGTCGCAATGCCTGATCGATTTTAAATATTTGCCAAAAATTTTGTTCAGAGGTTAGTTCCCCACCTTCAAGGAACAAATCATCGAGGCAATAGTCACTTAAGGATCTTTGGGAACCAAATTCCCACTCTTGGGAGTGAGTTTCGACAAAGGTTTCCTTAGTGATCTCAACACTTTCCAAGGCATGCATTCGCTCACTCAAAATTCCATTGGTACGTCGGGATCACATTGTCATGCGATCCAAACCCTAATCCAAGATACTTTGGTAATTTTAGAGTTGTTTTATGGGCCTTCAACCAGCTTTTATTTATGTTTGTGCCACCAGTGCTTACTATCATAGCCTTAGCTCTCATGTCATATCCCTTTACCATATTTTAACTGTAAAGGTAGGTCTGCCATTTCCTTTACAGAGCTATCCCACATCGCAAGGTCCTCATTGCTCGTCTCCCGTAGCATTTGATAGAAAAACTATTTTGGTGAACTTTGGAAAATTGGGTTCCATTCTAAAACATGGCTGACTATAGACCTTCAAAAAATTGGGTATTGTTGTGATGCTATATGTTGTATGTAGTTTGAATTCTCCACAACTAAGGTCTTGGATCTTGACATTAGACTCATCCTTAGGATTCGAGGAAGATGGTGGCATGGTGGAAATCATGGATGGAGTGGACGTGGGAGATGATGCGAGTGTGGATGGATCAATATATTTAGAAGAAGAAGAGCCGCGTTTCGTTAATGGTCAGCACTGCCAGAAATTTTAGGTTAAAAATACCATTGAAAAAGCATCTGGCCCTATATAGTGATTTATGTGCCATCAAATGGGAATTTAAAGCATTGGTGATATGTGGATGGAATGGATTTTAAGGCATGAGTCCATGGGTGGCTGAGCAAGATGTTGTAAGGTAATTCTAGATCCAGACCTATAAGGTTGTATCCACAATGACTGATCCCACTCTGATAGGAAGAGAAATAATGCCTCGTGAAGAGTGTTCCTCGTCATCATATGTGTTTATCACTATACTCTTTGTAGGGTCCACACATGCATCATAAAATCCTAGAGCCTTAAACTATTAGTTTTAGTGAGAGCATATGTTCAATCCTACTCCACCATCTACTAAAACTCTTTCCCTCGGGACTATAGGCTTATGGATGGAGGTATGTGCAGATCATTATGGAAAAAAAAATAGGCCCTTAAGTGGCAAAATATTAGAAAAATCGTGAGTGTTAGACAACTTGATCTAAAAAATTGAATAAGTTATCTATATTATTTCCAAAAATATGTAAGAATAGGACCCATAGAAAATTGAATGCGCTTCTAAATTAGGTCCTTGTTTAAAAAATAAATCTATTTGTGAAAATTCTGAAATTCCCCAATGCGAGTAATTTAAATTCTCGCTGTGGAAAATAAGCAAAGTGGGTGTCCTATTCCACTCACCCTAACCACAATAAAATGATAATATTTTTTTATAAGATTTTAGATATAAGTAGAGGACTCATGTCCCGATGTGATGCATATTCTTTGTAATCTTTTTTCCAAGGTAAATACTAATTATGAAATTTTTATTACAATTTTTAAAAAATATAAAAACTCATATGTCCTGACTCAATCTTAATTTGGCTTCTCTCAAAATCTCATGAAATTCAATTTTTATTCTTTTTAATCCTAGTAGTAGATACAAAATCATAGAATGTGACACATGTTTTGATTAAAAAAAGTGATACCGCTTTGAAAGCTATAGATGTTTTTCAACGTACCATCGATAGCATCTTCTGAATAGTCGTAGAATTTGAATAGAAAATGAATAATAATTACTTATTAAATTCAAAGTAAAGCATAATTTATATTGGTGGAAAGCTAAGAATCTCCTTTAAAAACCCTTTTTGTTTCATCAATTTTGGGTAAAAAAAAGTCGCCAGCCACATACCCATCATATTGCCACTTTTTGGCCCATCATGATCTTGCACATACTCAAATGAAAGTTTCAATGTGTAATGCATTGTTATGGTTAGTCTTAGGTGAGAAGTAGTCTTGATCAGAAAAGGTGACATGATGAGGCATAGTGAGGTATCCCACCATGGTCTTAATTGGTTGACATCAATATCCTTAGGGACTGACAACTCTTGCAGGGCTTTATCCAGTATAGCCTTATGCGTGGGAGAGATGCAAAGCAGCTCAAGTATAGAAATTTGCATGGGAGTTTTTCCAAGTTGGTCGATAAGGTTAAACTGAATCTTGGGTTGTCATTGCTTTGTGGTCGAGGTGGGTTGTGATTGTTTAGGAGATGGACTAGGTATGGTGATTTTAGGTTGCCTACTAGGAGGCAGGCCAGCTATGGTGATCTTGCCACTTCGAGTAGTAGCATTGCATTGGGGTCCTCTCTTAACCGTGATTGTATTGACACATTCATTATCAATTCGGATATTATTTATAGTGGTTCCACTAGAATAGTCATATTTGGTGCAGGTGAAATTGGCTTGATTATTGTTTATCATTGGACCTGACATGGAAGCATTATTAGAACCATGGTCTTGTAGTGGGTTCTTATGAATGGTATGATCTGAATTAGAGGCAAATTATGGTCCACCTACCTTAATGATACGATTCTTGATAAATTCTTGTACCAGGTTTTTCAGTTGTCAACAAGTAGAATTTTTATGTCCTTTTGCCTTATGATAATCACAAAATGAGTTATCATCCCACTATGCTGGTTTGAATTGTCCTGGGTCATATGGTTTTGGTTCTTGAAGTGTGATGACACCATTCTGAAGGCATTTCTTGAGGACTTCCTCAATGGGTTCACCCAAGGGAGTGTATGTGCGACCCCTAGGGAATTGTCTCATATGACAGTATTGTCCTTGATTATTTTGGCTACTTTGGTTGTTTGGGGGGACATTGGTAGGGGGTGTCAATATTGTTGTTGATTTGTTTTGCGGTTGAACCCCTTTTAGAGCCAATATAGGACCCATAGTGTTTGTAGCCTTGGCATCCACAACACCATCATTTGTAACGTGCTTATTTTTGACCTAGTACTTATTTTTGTTAGTGGAAGGATTTGCATTTGTGTTTTTAGGACCATATCTTAGCTCTTCCTTTGCAATAAGGGATTTCTCAATCTGGACACCTTTTTCAACTAGGTCTATGAAGGTTGTGCAATAATGTACTTGTGAAACATATTTTAAGGGTCCTAGTAGTGTTTGAAAGAACATGTCCACCTTTTCCCTTTTGGGTATGTCGATGTGGCAATGACTAGCTAGGCTTCTCCATTTTTGAAAGAATGGGATGAATGTTTCCCTAGCATCCTCTTGCGTGAGATTGCATAAGCTAGTAATAGAGGTGTCCATGTCAATGTTGTACGCATAATTTTTTATGAATTTGTGTTTAAGCTCATCCCATGCTTGGATATCCTTTTGAGTGGAGAACCATTCAAGGGAAGGACCTGCAAGACTTTTAGAAAAAAGTCTCATAGATCATATGACACTTCTGATTTTTTGTTGGATATTTGTATGTTTTCTATGGTCTTCTCTAGACCCATCAGTTTTGCTTATAAGGCATCGATTATAGGTCCATTTGTGGTCCCATAGATTGGATTGACTGGTACACCATAGGTCCCCATTTGTTGTGAGTGGATGTTGGTATGTTGTTGAGGTATATGTTGTTGTGGCATGTATGATGTGTTTGGATTTGCGTGTTCTTGGTATTGAAATTTTGGATTGGGGGTATGTTGGTGAGTATGAATATGGGATGAGTATGTTGGGATGTGTCCCATAGCCATTTGGGTTGATATTTGGGGAATATGGCGACCATGAATATTTTGGTGTGTGAATGATGCCATGGGCTATGTGTTTTGACTACCTTGTCCAAATTGTTGGGTTTGTACAAGGGGAATGTTCGTATTTTTTCCTTGGGAGGTGATGGCATTTGATTTTGTTGACGTGTTAACATTTTGTTGTTGTCCTTGAATAAAGATATGTCATTTGCCTCCACCCAAAGGATTTTGTGAGATACCAAGGAGAGGATATGATGAAGATGTACTCATGGTACTAGATGTAGCTGTCAATGGGGGATTTGTATGGCTTGATGATTCCCCCATGGAATTTACCATAGTGGTAAAGAGAGGATTGGAATAACTTTCCCACACTACCGAGGACCCAAAGGTGGTTCTGGCCGATTGTGACGATATTGTGGGAAATGTGGCAGATTGTGTTCTTCCAATGGATGTAGTTTTTATTGAATTGGAGTTGTTTGGAATGTTGGAGGTAGCACTCATGGTCATTGTGACATTTTGTGAGGTAGCGTCAAAAAATTTATTGCTTGTGGTGGTTGGAGGTTGACCATTATTTGACATGTTGTGTGTATTGTTGACGTTATTGGCAGGAGATGTTGATCTCAAGGTATCAATGTCAAATCCTTGAGGTAATTTGGCTCCTTTACTTAAAAGTATGGCCAAATATCTATCTCTACCATATAAGACCATTTGTTCGACAAAGTAGCCTGCCTCCGGATCTTGTGCAACTACCTCTGGGTTTTCCTCAAGTTTTTTTCCATATTCATCCTTTCGTAAGAATGGTTCAAAGGGACTATTTGATGAGGATGTTATGGTCATGAGAGGTTGATTATTCGTGTTGTTAAATGGGTCGTCAAAAGTCCAATTTGGGTCATACGTGTGATTGTTGACATTGGAAGTGGAGTCTTGTCCAAAGTTTTCCATTTGTCTTTTCTGTCTTTGGAGTCTAATTTCCACCATAAAATGAGATTTCTCAAATGAAAATGATGAGGATGACAACTAAATGCGAGGATGATGCTAGCCTATGTTGTTTTTGTTTTTTTGGATTTTCGATAAAGGATGACAATGCAAGACTATGTTTTCTAAAGAGAATGTCAACTAGGACGACTAGGTGGTGATGACATTTGTCTAAGGAAATGATTGATGTAAGATGATGAGGTTGTTAAAGCCAAAATGTTGAATGAGGACTAAGATGATAATGTTGACTAAGGACTTAATATGATAAATGCAAGGTCTAGGTTCAAAATGATGACTAGGATGAATAATATTTTTGTATTGCTTTGGGAATAAAGTATGCAAGGTATAAACTAGAATGCAATTTGGAGAAAAGGATACCTAAACACTTCTAAGCTCAATCTTTGTTTTCGATTTTGGTTACTAAAGGACTTGTTGAAAATGACAAGGTCAAGATGACTAGTGAGTTTTCCTAACTATACTATTGAGTTGGAAACTCTCACAAAGGGACAATGGTTGATAAAAAGAGAGGATGATTAAGTCCAAGATAACCTAGTCTTGAAAATAATGATATTGCAAGTTGTGCCAAGATTAACCTAATCCAAAGTATGCAAGGATGAAAACCTAGGGTCAAGCTAATGCCTAATGTATGCAACTAAAATTTGAAAGATGAAGCCTATGGTTACAAATGTAACTAATGGTTGAAATTTTTTGAGCAATTTCAAGGTTGGTTTTTGATAGAATCCCTTTGGAATCAATGTCTGAAAAAAGTTTGACAGAGTTTAGACTCAGATTTGACTTTGTATCAGGGTTTTACTTCTGACAGGAAAATGCATCGCTTGAGACCTCAGATGCATCATAGTATCTCAAATGCGGTTTAGTTTAAGCAAATGCAGCTCTAGGAATGACAAATGCAACTGAGTTTTGTAGATGTGGTTCTATGAGGTTCACATGTGTCGTGACGTAGAAAGATGCAGTGTTTTGAGTGGAAAATGTGGTTTAACAGGTCGAATGCGTTGCAAAATTTGGCAAATGCATTGCGATAGAGCGATTGCATTTTTCCAAATGCGGTACAAAATATTAAAAGTTCAAATTCTTGATGTTTGTGGCTGAAAACCTAAATTGTTGAAAGGTTGATGATTTGTTTCCTAATGTTTGGGTGTTATTTGTTTTGTTTAAGTAACCATCAAACACTTGGAAAGCATGATGTTTTTGTTTATGCAAACACACATGAGACAAGCATGATCCTAATAGGCCAATAGGCCAAGGGTTTGTATACTTGATATAGCCCACTGATTTACCCTAGATTGGTACTAAATACCTTTCCTTCTCGAGAGCAGATAGCTTAGAAGTTTGGTGGCACTAGCTCCACTCCACGGCTCATTAACGTCATTCGAGCACACCAAATTCAGATTCTTGGGTAGTGACTTCCCAAGAATTGCTATCTCTACTCAAGGGGATCAGTAGTGAGTGTCTTGGGCATGATATTGTACCTTGCACTATATCAAGTAACAGCTAAAAAATGGTTGGCCTCTAAAACAATAGGTGTTTAGTAAGGGAATTCTATTCGTAGGGCATGATCCATGCGGCAAGAGTCCCCTTTTGGATCCATCTCATCAGAACCATATGCGTGATTCTTGGGCTTTCCCCAAGAATCCACTTTTATATACTGGTTGGAAGTCCCTCAGGTTTAGGGTGCTACTAGTTTTAGTTGTCCTGGGGTGAGTACTTTTTCCCACTAGAACAGGCCCAAGTTCTAGAGTCAGTAACCATTTCTCTTACACCCAGGATCACTCAAAAGTGCAAGGGGAGAGGATACTTCGATTACTAAGTCGTAAGGTTGCACAACAGATAAAATGGGTCTAGTTTTCTGATCACCAAGTTTTCACAAGGTGAGAGCATAATCACCTACCATTTGCAAACACAATAAGACAAAGTAGAAAAACATGTTTGTTTTATGTGCACCAAAAATAAATGTGTACTAATCTAAAAAAAATGCAAGCACAATGTTTGGAAGTGAGTCTTCGACACTCGAACCTACAAAACCACAAGTTAGGAGTTTTATCCACCAGTCTTGGACCCACGAAATGTAACTGCCACATGCTGTAAATGAAGATTAGTAACACAAAAACCTATTCTAGGTAGAATTCAAAAAATAAAACTAGAATGCCAAAAGAAATTCGGAGAACCTGAAAGAAAAAATGAAAAGGAATATTACCAGGAAAATGCATCACAACAGAGTGAATGCGTCACTCTATGTTGCAAATGCGGCTCGGTCCTGCGTTGTGGTCTAACAGGCAAATGTGTCGATTGGATCTTCAAATGCGGCTCGGTAGTTTAGATGTGGCTTTCTAGACTTTGATTGCAGCACATCAGAGTCATTGTGGTGTTTGCCTCTGCGAATGCATTGTGACACATTGGATGCGGCACAATAAAAGAAAAATGTGGTGTTCCGTACTTGTACCTACAAAAAAAACATAGAAAACTGAAACCGTATGGAAACTACAGAAAAAAATAAATGCGTCATGTTCACCAATGTATCTAACGGTAAATTTTAGGTTAGATTATCAAATCATTAAAGCATATAAACCCAAAGAACTACAAAGTACATTGAAAACTAAAAGAAGAAACGATTATACTTGTCAATCGCTGAAGCTTCCATGATTCATCTTTGTAGCACCTTCTAACTTGTTGATTGTTGTGTTGCCCTCAGATCGAATGTACGAGCAAGTTTGAAAATAAAGACTAAGTCCTACACAAGCCTTGAAGGATTTAAATAAATACTATGCCTATGCCAATGACAAAATGATTCTAAAATGCCAAATAACTCTAAGCATTAATGCCTCAGAATAACGAAATTCATGTGTGTCCGCTAAAAATGTGAGCAAAATAGCATTTTATAGAAAATGCAATTTTGAATGGATGGATGAGATCAACTTTTGACATAAACCTAAAATCAGAGGACAGGATTTAATGTGATAATCCCTAATTAGGGTTAGGGAAAAATCATTAAATGAGTGGTCGAGATGTCATTTGAGGAAATCAAATTGGCGATGGAGAATAAATGAGATAATTAATTAGAAAAATAAAGATTTTAGAAATCCAGAGAATGAAAAGAGTGCCTAAATTTTGGCGAGATTGAAAAAAATCAAAGAAGATAAAGGGGATTGAGCCCGAAGATCCCGATTTGGAAAATCAACAATTTCAACTCAGTACTTGATTTTTTGGAAGAATATTACCATTTTGAATTAAATTAATTCAAAATATGGATTTTAATGTGATAATAAATAATGATTTTAGATTTACAAATGAATTGACGGTTAATAAGAATTGAGATCATTTTAAATAATTAATTTATTTAAAATGAGAGAAATCATTAAGAATTAGGCAATTAAATAATTGAAGATAATTATTTAATTTAGAGGATTATGACTGATAATTAAATAAATTAATAAATTCATTTAATTATGAGAATTAGTGACATATTAAATCAATAAATAAAATTCATTTATTTAATAATCGAGAAGACATAAATGAATAGGAAATTAAATAGAATTAAGGGTATTTTAATTTGGCCAAGAATAATAGACCCATATAGTGATGTGTCGAATAAATACATATAATTTATTTATTTAATAATCATGAAGAATATAAGAGACATGAATTAGTTAAACAATTATAAATTATATAATTAATAGTCGAATGTGGACCAAGGTCATAATTAAATGTCATAATCATGCTAGGGCGAAAGTGGTAAAATAGAGC
Organism: Sequoia sempervirens; assembly: GCA_007258455.2. Lineage (NCBI taxonomy): Eukaryota > Viridiplantae > Streptophyta > Pinopsida > Cupressales > Cupressaceae > Sequoia > Sequoia sempervirens. The sequence goes on from VDFB02037190.1 coordinate 11,362, forward strand.
TTGCAAGCCTAGGTCATTTTAAAGATGTTTACGCACTTTTTGAGGAGAGCCTTCCTTTTGAACTTGCACCATCCAAAATACATGGTCACAAGTCATGGATTGACAATTGTTTATTTTGTATCAATCAATGGAATAGGCTTACAATTTACAAGAAATTCCTCAACCACGAACTCATCTCCCTTACTTTGTCAATAAAAAATGTCATATTCTCAATCGGGCCATGCTCAATCATATGAGGTATTTTTCATTCTCTTTCAATTTTTACATCCTTACCATCAATAGAGAAAGTAGCAAATGAAAAATCACATTGCATGTTACCCCCCATTGATGCACTCCATTTTCTTGACAAAAGCATTCCAAAATGAGGTGGGATGTCTGCGACTAATATAGTCATGACTAAATATTTGTCAGGGTACTGAGTCAATTTATAAGGCAATGCTCTGATAGTTCCAATAACTGGCACTTCTCTTGAATCCATAGCATAAAATTTACCTTGAGCAGTATCTACTATCAATCCCATTGCCATCATTATTTTGACCGGCATGACATTATTTGATGCCCCTGAATCTATCATACAGTTCTTTAAAGTTTTCCAATTTATATCCACACTTAAGAAAAAAGGGGTTATTTTTTCAAGGCACATGTTAATAGAATTTCCTAAATACATAGGGGGAATTTGTGACACAATTCCCTCCACTTCCTTTTCTTTCTCTTTATCCTTCACTTTTTTACCACTTCCTTGTTTAGTCTTATTACCAGCAACATCTATGATCAAGGCTATTGTCTTTTCTTTGTGTTCATTTATTCTCATCATTTCTAACAAAGGTACAATTACTTTAACTTGATAAATCACATGAAACATATCTACAGGTGTATATTTAGGCAGATTAGACATCATACCTTCATCGTTTTCCCTTTTCTTGTGCTGATTACTTCCTCCTAGCTTCTTATGCTTCTTATCTTTTGCAACAGGTTCAACTACCTTTGTAATCACCTTAGTTTTCACTAGTGATGAAGGTACATCTTCTTGAGGCTTTGGGGTTTCATTCTTTTTTGTCCAAACCTTATCATTCTTAACCTCTTTGAATTTTACAACATCTCTTTTGTTGTCAACCTTAATACCTTTGGTTTTAGCCTTTTTCTCTTTAATAAACATGGCAATAGGTTTTCCCTGTTCACCACCCACAGTTTTATTTCTCAATTGAAGTGAACTTCTCATTTGAGCAGCCATTTCCTCAGTCAATTCTGCAATCTCTTCTTCTAACGGTCTCCTTAAGGACACTAAATCTTCATCCTATTCCATATTGCAATTATTATGATCAAAATCATCTTTCTCATTAGAAAAGACCTGATGATGATACATCTCACTTCTCTGCCTTTGATTATCCACATCAACTTCTTGTATTTCATCATCAGAGGAACATTCTGCCTCATCAATGTATGATCTAGCCATACAAACATCTACATCATCCTGCTCATATTCTGATGTTTGATCATGAACATCCTCTTCCACTTCCTCAACAACAAGCAACTGAGCAACACCACAATAATTTTGATCATGTGGATGTTCACACACTTCACACCATGGTCTATCTAGTACTAGATTCACTGAATGTTTCTACATGGGGTCTGGTGTATGCTGATCATTTTTAGGCTTCTGGATAGGCAAGATTGGTTTTCCATCTTTCCAATCTATATTATAAGGATAATTTTGCAATTTGAGCTGCCTATCATTTTTATTATAAGGTTTCCTTGCATTTCCTATACCCTTCTCTTGCTTAGAAACAGTTTGCTTTATGTCTTTCAAAGTATTGTAAACCTTTTCCCACTTTTCATCATCCTTAGGCTTTGCAGCCAGAATCTTCTCAGTCTTATTCTTAGAATTTTTAAGAGTGTAGGTTCTTCTCTCCTACCATACTTCCTAGAATCTCTTCTGTTACTTTCAATATTTATAGCCACTCTAAATGCATCCCTCATAGTCTGAGGGTCCTTATCTCTGAGGAGATAGGCCATTTTAGCATCAAAAGCATTGAAATACGTAGTTAAACAAACATTTTCATCAAGCCTCAAAACCTAAAACAATTTATACATTGCTTTCTAAAATCTCAAATTAAACTCTGTTACAAGCTCATTCAATGACTTCTTGATGTTATTAAATTCATTTAACATAAAACTAGCATTAGTTTTATCACCATACTGCTCCTTGAAACACTTTTCAAACTCATCCCATGAACCAATACTAGCATTAGGTAGACCTCTATACCAATCCCTTGCATCTTCTACCAGAGATTGTACAAACAATTTCATTACAACATCTTCATGTTCTACCTCATAATCATTTAGCATATCCATAAAAGCTTTCAAGTGTTCCTCTGCTGTTACAACATTATTGCCAAAAAACTTATTCATCTTTTCTCTCAAGTTAGTAGGGATTGGATTTGGATAACCAGGGATACCATCAAAGAATAATGGCCTATACCTTTCCAACTGTATAGGTCATCATTGAAATAATCCTTCATTAAGCTAAGGATCAACACCAGACCCTAAATCTTGTACTCTAGAACCATCGTGATTTGGATTTATAGACCTATTTGCATGAGTCTTTAGGCTAGAATTATTTATGGTGGGGTCTGGATTAGTTTTAGGACCGTCCTTTAAAACATCTTGATGACTTGATGAGGTTGCAGCTTGTGTAGCCTCATCCATGTTTAACATCTTTAGGAAACTTATTTTCCTCTTCATTTCTGCATTCACAGCCTCAATTTTTGTTCTCTCCAACTCTTCTGCCAGAGCTTCACTCTCCCTTTTAGCCTTTTCTAAGGAAGATTTTGTTTGAAATGACACATGTGGCTGGAGATCTTGTTGAGTGGAATGGGGAGTCACCTTCTCTTTTATTTTAATCCCCTCAACCTTTTGTTTTCCCTTAGCCAAGACAGGCTTGGGGTTTGTATTACTGTTAAGGGCACCTAGCCAGGATCTGAGGTCACCAGGAGTTGGTTGGCAGGTTTAGGATGGACATCAATGTGGCCTACTGGGTTTTCTTTAGACACATGTTTTGCTTCCTTATTAGCAATCTTTTGTACAACCGTACCCTCAACACTTGGTTTAGGTTCTTCATGGTTTAGGTGCTTCATTGTTGCCAACTATCTCATCAACCTATCCCTTTCAATCACAACATCCCTTAATTCTGCTTCTCTTTCTTTTTCTCTTTTCTTCTTGAGCTCAACTTGCTTTTGGATTTCCCATCTCAAAGAATTAATGTCTCTAAAAACATCGCCAGGGTCAGGAAAAGTCACATTAGAACTTGATGTATCATCTAGGTCTATTAGATTGACCTCTTCCAGTACATGTTCATAAAATAAAGGGTTTACATCATTTTCAGCAGGAGGAGGAGACACATCACTGGTGCATTCTCTGTGATGGCTTCGACTTCTACTCCTGCCTCTTCTCTTTTCAGCATATTTGACACTAACAAGCCCTTTATCCTGGCATGTCACATCTTCTTGAATTGGTGTATTAAATAATGAATCAAAAAATCTAGCATTGTCTGACTCAGAATTTCTAGGCACCTCTTCAAGATTCTCAGGGATAGGGTGTAAAAGCTTACTTGTACCTTGGTGTACAGAGTCTTGTGATGTGGGAGCAACATTAATAGATTATGTTCTTTTCTTTATCCAATCCTTCTTCTTCATTTTGGGAAGTTCACCTTCCAATTTTTGTTCTCAATGATTCTTCACGAATGACCTGGTGTTCTTCATTTTTTGTACTAATCGACAAGCTTTTTCCACTTATAATAAACCTTTCAAAATAAAATGCACACTGGTGCAGAGACTTCAGATTCACCACCCAATTTTCTTTGGAATACCAAATACCTAAAGACACGTGGTGGAGAACGAAAACCTTTGGAACCTCATACTGACAACACATAAAAGTGATTTACAACATAACTCTTAATGCTTATGAAAATAGAAGTGGACAAACCCAACACAGAATTATAGGCTCAACCTTCAAATTGCAAAAATACTATGACAACTCTATGCAAAATGGACAACTGACACACTGACAAGAAATATTAAAATTAGCTCCCCAGTAGAGTCACCATTTTGTTGGTTTTTTTTTACACTATAACCAGGTTGGTCTTCTAATCTACCTATGGAATTGCCAATTCCAATTAAGGGTAGCTCGAAGGACCTAGACCAATTAACAAGGACTTTAAACAAGCCTCCTACACTTCGAACTCTGCAAGCCCTGGAAGGGTAATCCCCTAATGTGTTTACAACCTCTCCACCATTATCATAAACAACATTAATAATAACAGATAATCCCACTTAATAGCTCAACATGATAGGATAATATCAAAT